>PVIA01005424.1:0-115499 GCA_004024845.1 Tonatia bakeri
ATAGCCTGCATTTGTTCATCTAATTTATGTCCAAAGTCAACCAATTCTGTGAGCTTCCTGATCACCAGTGCTTTGGACTGTGCATCTCATAGGTTAGCTATCTCTCGATCACTTAAAAAAAATTGGCTCTGGGGCTTTTAATTCTGTTTGAGCCATCTTTTTTACTTTTTATTTTCCTTTGAATTGGTTGCGGCTGTTACGTAAAGGTGGGGGAGCCTTAGGTGTTCACCAGGGCGGGGCACCCCAGTTGCTGGGTTGTGACATTGTATGTGGGGGTGGGGTCTGAGAGGGAACAATGGCACCTGCTCCGCTCTCTCCAGGACTTCAGTACCCCCTGCCGCCTCCCACAAGCAAACTAGGCCCTTCTGGTGCTGGTTCCCGGGCGGGTGGGCTTGTGTACTTTCTCGGACTCTGTGGGTTTCCCCAAGAAGTCTCCTGTGAGGCTGAGAGAATCTCCCGGCTTCAGCTCCCACAGGTGTTTTCAGTGGGTGCTCTTAGGCTTTGTTTCCTGGCGCTGGGGCCCTGGGTTGCGTGGTCCGTGTCACTGCTCATGCTTAGTTTGTGCGCAAATGTGCGGCCGCGGACAGCCAGCTGCCTTGCGCCCCTTACTGGGTCTGCTCCTTGCCTCCTGCGCCCAGTGTCTGCCACCGGTCCATCAGCTGCCTTCTGTGCCCTGCATGCCCGTGTCTGCCAGCCACCTTTCTCCTGCTGGGACCCCTCGACCCCTCTCCCTAGGCCTCCGACTCCACCCCTCCTTACTGGTCTGGAGGTATGGTAGTCCGACTTCCGTTCAGTTCATTTCTCTCTGTTCTGATTGTTTTTTGTTTCTCAATTTTTGTTGTCCTTAGTTTTGGTTGCGTGAGGAGGCACAGTGCGACTACATATGCCTCCATCTTGGCCGGAAGTTCCATTTAGAACTACTTTAATGCAGAATAATTTTTAATGTTTTTCTGTCATAGAATTCTTTTTTTTAACTAAAATTCATAGCAACCAGAAAATACATTGGGAAGTCATGAGTAGTGATGATTTTATATTCCTAAGGAAAATCTCTAAGGTATTTTATTTATATTTTATTCTAGTAACTACTTTGGAATTAACTTTAGGAAGCTTGTCATACATGTTGTAAAAATAGTAATTAGAATGAAAGAATTGAATCCCCAAGGAAGTAACACATTTTAATTTTTTAAATATTGTCTGTAATTATACAATAAGTTGTTTTAACCCTAGGGTAAATTTTTTTTTGTATTTATCTTAACTTTCAATGAATGAGAACCTTAGTTTACATTGCACATTGAATTGTAGTTGTTCTCATTTTCTTGATTGTAAATGATGGACATAGAAAGCTCTCTTATTTTCTATAATTTTTTGGTTTAAGAAGTGCAGTAGAGATGTAATGATTATTTATTTATTTATTTATTTATAACACTCATTACTCAGCTTTAATAATTATCAATATTTTGCCATTCTTGGTTCATCTATCTCCATTTTATTTTCATCAGTATTTTAAATCCAGACGGGCCATTTCATTGCAAATGCTTCAGAATGCACTTTTGACTTTTTTTTAATCTTCACCTGGGGGCATATTTCCATTTATTTTTTTAATTTTCTCCTTTTTAATAGTATTTTTATCATTATCATTTATCCCCCTTATACCCTCTTCCACATAGATCACTTCTTCCCCCAACAATCACCATACTGTTGTCTATGTTCACAAGTCCTTTTCCTTTTTAGCTCATACCTCTGTCTCTGACTCCTCTCCCCCAAGATGTCAGTCTGCTCTCTATCTATGAGTCTGTCTTTATTTTGCTTGTTAGTTTAGTTTGTTCATTAAACTCCACATATGAGTGAACTCAAATGGTCTTTGTCTTTTTCTGACTGGCTTATTTCACTTATCTTAGTATAATGTTCTCAGTATAATGTTCTCCAGGTCCATCCATGCTGTCACAAAGGGTAAAATTTTCTTTTTTTATATAGCTGAGTAGTATTCCATTGTGTAAATGTACCATAGTTGTTTTATTCACTCATCTACTGATGGACATTTAGAATGCTTCCAAATCTTGGCTATTGTAAATAATGCTGCAATGAACATAGGGGTGCATAAGTTGTTTTGAATAGTGTTTTGGGTTTCTTGGGGTACATTTCCAGAAGTGGACATTGTTCATAGAATTTTTTTTCTGATATATTTCCTCAGGCAAAAGAAACAAAACATAAAAATAAAAAAATGGGTTTACATCAAACTAAAAAGTTTTTGCGTAGCAAAGGAAACCAGCAACAAAATAAAAAGCAACCCACTGAATGGGAGAACATATTTGCTGATATATCCGATAAAGGGTTAATATTCAAAATTTATAAAGAACTTATAAAACTCAACACCAAAAAAATCCCCAGTCAACCCAATTAAATAATGGGCAAAGGACCTCAATAGTTACTTCTCCAAAGAGATGGCCAATAGACATATGAAAAGATGTCCAACATCACGGCTTGACAGAGAAATGCAAATTAAAACCACAGTGATATATCATCTCATCCCAATCAGAATGGCCATAATCAGTAAATCAACAAACAAGTGTCAGAAAGGATGTGGAGAAAGGGGAATCCTTTTGTGCTGTTGGTGGGAATACAGACTGGTATAGCCACCATGGAAAACAGTCTGGAATTTCCTAAAGAAATAAAAAATGGAACTGCCTTATGACCCAGTATAATGATATTTAGATTAAGTAAGGCTCATAGGACATAAGTATGACTCACACATTGTATTTGGATTCAAGATACTTCTATGTGATGAGAGAAACAAATGTATGAGATGTTAACTTCCTTTGTGGTTGAGGGCTATGCTAGAGATACGAACAAAGTGCTGTGGGGTCTGGAGGAGGGGGAGATGCTGCTACAGGAATCAGGGAGGGAGATGACATTTGATGAGTCTTGAAGGCAATTTGCAAGGAGAAAAAATTAGGGATGGACATTTCAGGGAAAGAGCAAGAAGCAGGTGGTACTAATGGAGAATTCCCTGAACACATGCACTGTGAGGAGGGGCAGTGAGTAGTGGTGCTTGGCAAGTAGCTGAGGCTTACTGTGAAGGGCTTAGTATGCCTTGCTAGGAACTTTGGATTTCACTAGTAGGCACTGAAGGGCTTACTGCGTTTGTAAGCACCACAGTGACATGACCAGATTCAGTTTTAATAGATATGATAGTAATGATAATTAACAGGACAGATTGGGACACATAGTGATTGTTGGCAAGCAGGTCACCAGTAGACTGTTGTTGCAACCCAGGTGACCTGATGAGAGCATGAACAGAATGGCCATAAAAACATAATTGAATAGATCATTCTTGGAAATGTATCTATTAGGATTATGTATCTGCTTATGGCCATATGTGTGTTTGGGTATGGGAATCATGAGTACCTACAGTTTAACTGTGATACTTCCAGCTTGGAAAATGATGTAGCCATCATTTAATGAGAGTAAGGATTAAGGAAGGAGGCCAGGCATTTTAAAACAAGATAATGAATTCAATTTGGAATATTTATTTTTCAGGAGCATCTATCTAGTAGGCAGTTGGAGATAAGAATCTAGGAACAGAATCAGAGAGAGACTGTTCCTCCTCATTTAGATAATATATTTTTGATAAAAGGCCAAAGAGGAAGGTGTATTATCTCCATTTTGCACATCAACTGAGACAGAAAGAGGTTAAGAGACTTGCAAGGTCACTAGAAATGATGAAAGGTTACAGGACAAAGTGGACATCTATTCCAGGTCTTCTGATCCCAAGGTCTATTATTTAATTTCTTTGTTCTTCAGTTTCTTCATATGTAAGGTATGGACAATCATGCCTTCCTTATATTACCTATAATAAAGTAAGATACAAAGTACCATCTAATGACACAGTAACATAGTCAGATAGTCATTAAAAGTCTGTTAACTTCCTACTTTCCTTCTTTTGTCTACAAATGCTAATTTGGTCTGACAAAGACTATCTCTGACTAGACTGGGATCAGGGTCCTCTAGGCCCTGTTTTTATCCAGTTCTTGTTGTTTAGCCCTGTCTTAAGCCTGCTCAGTCCAGTTTTAGGAACTTAAGCCTGCTCAGTCCAGTTTTAGGAACTATCTGCTAAGTCATTTTTTCTTAGTAATTTCTTATCCACTGGCATCTCCCCCTGCGACTCTGCTCTTTGGCTACAAATCATTAACTGTCATTGCTGTATTTTGCTCTGAACCTAGTCTTTCTTCCCTATTATGGTGGTCATGATACCTATTGCAATAGTTCTGAATAGTTTTTCTTAATATTTAACAGGTGTCAGAAGTTTTTTTCATTAACAGGGGCTTACTATGGCTATGCCTAAAATATTGCAAGAGGTTCCTGAGTTTGACAACCTCCTATGTGTCCAGCACATTACCATTACTACCCAGGCATGGTTGTTCAAACATGTCAGAACCAGAAAGCACTAAGTGCACTTCAGGTTCAGGCTAGGAGCCAAGAGACAGGATCATGGGGACAATCAATGTTGAAAATAGAAGACCTCAGAAAATGTGGGGCTGAACAGTTGAGCCAGAGTGGTGGTAACGGATGGGCCTGGAAAATGGGGAGACAGCCAAGATTGTGGGAAATAAGAATATGAGAAGCAGGTGCTGAAGTGATCTAATTCCAGTGGGAGAGATTTTTCTCCAGTCTGGGGATGCTCTCAAGAAGTTAAATGGACACTATAGAATGATAAAGGAAACAATGCAATAAGAGGATATAAACCTAGTAAATATTTACACACTCAACATAGGAGCACCTAAATATGTAAAGCAAATCTTGAGGGATATAAAAGTAGAGATAGACAGAAATACAGTACTAGTTGGGGATTTTAACATCTCATTAACTTCAGTGGATAGATCTTCCAGGAAGAAAATCAACAAGGAGACAGAAGCCTTAAATGACACACTAGATCAAGTGGATTTAATTGATGTCTTCAGAGCATTTCACCTGAAAGAAGCAGAGTATACATACTTTTCAAGTGGAAATGGAATGTTTTCTAGGATAGATCACATGTTAGGAGACAAAACAAGTCTCACTAAATTAAGAAGATTGAAATCATATTAAGCATATTCTGTGACCACAATGCTATGAAACTAGAAATCAATCACAAGAAGAACACTGAAAAACATGCAAAGACATGGAAGCTAAATAACACATTATTGAACAATGAATGAATCAACAATGAGATCAAGGAAGAAATCAAAAGTTACCATGAAGCAAATGAAAGTGAGGACATAACAATCCAAAAAATGTGGTACAGTTGGAAAGCAATCCTAAGAGAGAAATTTGTAGTATTACAGGTCTACCTTAAAACAAAGAAACAAACAAGAAACTCAAATAAATAGTCTAACTTCATACTTAAAGAGACATGAAAAGAACAACAAACAAAGCCAAAGTGAGTAGAAGTAAGGAAATAGTAGAGAGCACAGAAGAAATAAATGAAATAGAGTCTAAAAAATGATATAAAACATCAATGAATGCAAGAGCTGCTTCTTTGAAAAGATAAACAAGATTGATAAACCTTTAACCAGACTCATCAAGAAAAAAAGAGAAAGGACCCAAGTAAATAAAACCAGAAATGAAGCAGGAGAAATGACAACTGACACCAAAAAAATACAAAGGATTGTAAGGAAATATGAACCATTATATGCCAACAAACTGGACAACCTGGATGAAATGGATACATTCCTAAAAAAATACAATCTTCCAAAACTAAATCAGGAAGAATCAGAGAATCTAAATAGAAAGATTATACCTAGGGAAATTAAAGTAGTAATAAAAAAACTCGCAACCAACAAATGCCCTGGGCCTGATGGCTTCACAGGTGAATTTTACAAAACATTCTGAGAATTAATACCTCTGCTTCTCAAACTGTTTCATAAAATTCAGAAGAAGGGAATACTCCCAAACTCATGAGGTCAACATTGTCCTAATTCCAAAACCAGATAAAGACACTACAAAGAAAGAAAATTATAGGCCAATATCCCTGATGAACATAGATGCTAAAATCCTCAATAAAATATTAGCAAACCAAATACAGAAATGCATCAAAAAGATCATACACCATGATCAAGTGGAATTTATTCCAAGAATACAAGGTTGGTACAACATTCACAAATCAATAAATGTGATACACTACAAAAAAAAATGAAGGATAAAAAACACATGATCATATCAACAGTTGCTGAAAAGCTTTTGATAAAATCCAGCACCCGTTCATGATAAAAACTCTCAGCAAAGTTGGAATAGAGGGAATATACCTAAATATAATAAAGGTGACATATGACAAACCCACTGCCAGCATCGTACTCAAAGGGCAAAAACAACAAGTATTCCTCTTAAGATCAGGAACAAGAAATGTCCGCTTTCACCTCTTTTATTCAACATAGTACTGGCATTCCTAGCCAAAGCAATCCGACAAGAAGAAGAAATAAAAGGATCCACATTGGAAAGGAGAAGTAAAACTGTCTTTATTTGCAGATGATATGATACTGGACATAGAGAACCCCAAAGATTCCACCAAGAAACTACTAGAACTGGTAAATGAATTCAGCAAAGTAGCAGGATACAAAGTTAATATCCAGAAATCAGTGCCCTTTTATATGTCAATAATGAACTAACAGAGAGGGAAATTAAGAAAACAGTTCCATTTACAGTTGCTTCAAAAATAATAAAATACCTAGGAAGAAACCTAACCAAGGGTATAAAAGAGCTGTACCCTGGAGATTATAAGACATTGAAGAAAGAAATTTAAGAAGATACAAATAAATGGAAGCACATATCATGTTCATGGATAGGAAGAATTAACATCATTAAAATGTCCATACTACCCTAAGCAGTCTATAGATTCAATGCAATTCCTATCAAGATTCCAATGATGTACTTCACAGACCTAGAACAAATATTTCAGAAGTTTATAAGGAACAACAAAAGGTCCCACATGGCAACGGCAATCCTGAGAATGAACAAAGTTGGAGGAATCATGCTACCAAATATCAAACTATACTACAAAGCCACAGTAATCAAAACAGCCTGGTACAGGCATTAAAAACAGACACATAGATCAATGGAATAGAATAGGGAACCCAGAAATAAATCCACACCTTTATAGTCAATTAATATTAGATAGAGGAAGCAAGCACATACAGTATACTCAAGATAGTTTATTCAATGGTATTGGAAAAATTGAACAGATACATGCAGAAAAATGAAACTAGATCACTTTCTTACACCACACAGAAGAATCAATTAAAAATGTATCAAAGACTTAAATGTTAGACCTAAAACCATAAAACCCTGGAAGAAAACACTGGCAGCAAAATCTTGGACATTGCTCACAGCAATGTTTTATTAGATCTATTTCCCCAGGCAAGGGAAACAAAAAGAAAAAAAAAACAAAAACAAATGGAACAACATCAAATTACAAAGTATTTGCACAGCAAAGGAGATCATCAACAAAATAAAAAGACAACCCATGGAATGGGAGAACATATTCAGCAATACATCTGATAAGGGGTTAATATCCAAAACGTATAAAGAACTTATAAAACTCAACCCCCCAAAAACAAACAACCCAATTAAAAAGTGGACAATGAACCTGATAGGCACCTCTCCAAAGAGGACATACAGATGACCAATAGACATGAAAAGATGCTCAATGTCACTAATCATCAGAGAAATGCAAATTAAAACCACAATGAGATACCATCTCATACCAGTGAGAATGGCTATCATCAGTAAATCAACAAGTAACAAGTGTTGGAGAGGATGTAGAGAAAGGGGAACCCTTCCACAGTGTTGGTGGGAATGCAGACTGATGCAGGTGCTGTAGAAAGCAGTGTGGAGATACCTCAGAAAATTAAAAATGGATTTGCTTTTTGACCCAGCAATCCCACTTTTGGCAATATATCTGAAGGAACCCAAAACACTAATTTGAGAGAACATAAGCAACCCATGTTCACTGTAATGTTGTTTACAGTCGCCAGGATGTGGGAGCAGCCCAGGTGTTCATCAATAGATGAGTGGATAAAACAACTATGTGACATTTTCACAATGGAATTCTAAGCAGTGGTAAAAAAGAAAAAAAATTTACCTTTTGCAACAGTATGAATAGACCTGGAGGACATTATATCAATGAAATAAACAAGGCAGAGAAAGACAAATACCATATGCTTTCACCCATATGTGGAATCTAATGAACTGAACTAAAAAGCAAAACAGAAACAGACTCGTAGATAGAGAACAGATGACATTTATTGGGGGTGGGGAGGTTAGGGGGTCGACAGATTGAACAAAAGAGAAAAAGGACTCATGGACATGGACAACAGGTGGTGATTGCTCTGTTGAATGGGGTATAAGGGGCCTAAATCATAATGGAAAAAATACAATAAAGATTAAATTTAAAAAAAAAAACAAGCTAAATGTTTTTTTGGGTCTTGTATGAAGCCTCTTTGGCTCTCTTGGCATGTGACACAGTACTCTGAAGATGGAGACCAGGTCTGGTGTTACAGATGCATGCTTTCAAATCAACACAATGAAGTTGATTGTCCTTGATAGCCTGCTAGGGAAATGGGATTTTGCAGTTATGAAGAGCTAAGAATTATCATTTATGTCAGTATTACTAATTTTTAAATACCAGAATATAATAAAATTTTTCAATATTAATATTATCATTATCATCATTGATTGTGGGGGGATAATTTACAAGGCATTAGATGATATAAGGACTTCAGAGCTTTCTTAAAGATGTCAATTATCTTTGTGATATAAGTGTGTGAAATGGCTGATGGAGGGAGTTCTATTATCTTTAGTACTCCTTAACCCTCATGAGTGTTCCAGACTGATATACAGAAGGCGGTGGGTAACAAGGTGAATTGCAATGGTCAAATAAAGGGGAAAGGACGTTTAGGGCAGAATCAAAAGAAAGGAAAATAGTTTAGCAGCATATTAGTGTATGCTCACTGGGGTTTCCCAAAGTTCAGAGTGTTACAAATATAAAATATTAGAAATAAAAATATTCAAACTGAATTTAAAGGTGTACTGATTAGACTACTGGAATACTTTGTATGGTCAGAAGGAAATGCTAATTGTATTTAGGGCCCAGGGAGGAGGGAGAAGGACAGAGAAAGATTGGAAGGCAGACCGTTGCCTATCTGTGTTGTGCCCTAGGGGGCCCTACAAGGAGCTTGTGTGGGAGGGAGCAGGCAGTGCAGCAATGCCCACTGTCAGGAGGAACAGGAATAGTTATCTCCTGGGCTTCAACTTTCTGTGTGTCTTTTAGCAAGTGGATTTTCTCTAATTTGGGGGACAAGGATAGTCAAGAATTAACCATATATCCCTCTGTGAATATTTATGTATGGTTATTGTCAGAGTCTTAGAACTGAATGAGATATTAAGGATTAATTTAACATATAAAAGCTAAATGAACCCTGATTGGTGTGGCTCAGTGGTTTGAGCACTGGCCTACGAGCCAAAGGGTGGCCAGTTGGATTTCCAGTCAGGGCACATGCCTGGGTTGCCGACCAGGTCCCCAGTAGGAGGTGTGCGAGAGGCAACTACACATTGATATTTCTTTCCCTCTCTTTTTCCTTCCATTCCCCTTTCTCTAAAAATAAATTAATAAAAATTTTTTAAAAAAGTAAATGATATTTTCCAAAGTCACACAGTTTTTAATCTAAAATTAAAAGGTAAAAGTGAGGGGCAACAAGCATTTATTTAAGGTCAAAAGAGAATAGCTATTCAGGAAGCACAGATTGAGGCAGAAACCAAATGGTATTCTGATTAGGAGACAAAGGTGAGGGGTGTTTATGAGAAAGGAAAGGGGAATAATTACATCAATAGAAGGAACACTATTGTTCCTTTCTATTGGTGCTGATAACATAACATAGGGATGCTGATTTTAAACAATGTTTTAATTTTCAGTCCAGGAGTCATCAGATTAATAGATATAATGATATGTGCCTCCTTGTTATCTTTGCAAACAGTTATTTGGAATACAATGCTACTTTAGACCCAGCGCGAAGATTAGTTATTTTGCTTTGTTTTAACATTCCAATGTTTTGAGGCATATGACATGCAAGGCAGTTTCTCTGGGAAACATGGCAGCTCAGACTCCATGTTAAAGTGGGTCCATTTATATTATTTCTTACATGGTCCAATTTTGAGAAAATAAATTGCTTATAAAATAATTTAATAAATGCCAGTATGTGTGATTTTCTGTGAAATATATATTTTAAGGATGACAGAGATAGCCTGCAATTCTAGCTTCATAACCTCATTAAGTTACTTAAATCTCTGAGTCTGTTTCCTCATCTGTAAATTGAAGGCAGTGACACATATGTGAAATACTGTGAAGATAGATGATATTTCTATAAAGTGACTACTATAGGATAAGGTGTTTTATTTTTAAATGAAAGTGAGGTTTTTTTTATGGACTTTCTCAGTTTAAGATGTCTTCTGGATAACTTTGTCAGATTTCTGGCTTTTCAGTAGCCTTTGTCAAAAAAAAAAAAAGAAGAAGAAGAAGAAGTTGCAGAATTGTCAACCCCTGCCCCCCACCCTGACTTAGCCCACTCTGCTTTTCAACCTGGCAAAGGGCAATTTAACTTCTGCTGGTGTGTGGTCAGTGCAAGGGTATCCACTAGAGGTACTCAGAATTGAGTGTTGAGACTTCTGTAAGCCATAGGTGATTATAGAATTTATTCTACTGCTATCTTAGCCCTTGAATTCCTTTCTAGTTGTCTAAGTGGTCAGACTTTGGGCTAGCAATTCCTTTTTAAATTTAAGAACTTTTTTTGCTCTGGCTGGCGTAGCTCAGTGGATTCAGTGCAGGCTGCGAACCAAAGCATTGCAGGTTCGATTCTCAGTCAGGGCACATGCCTGGTTGCAGGCCACGGCCCCCAGCAACCGCACATTGATGTTTCTCTCTCTCTCTTTCTCCCTCCCTTCCCTCTCTAAAAATAAATAAATAAAATCTTTAAAAAAATACAGATGCTTTAAAAAAAACTTTTCAAACTATATTGACAAGAAAATATTTAATTTAATTTTATTTTCTTATTGTTGTTCAATTACAGTTGTCCCCATTTCCCCCTAATACTTTCCCCTGCCCTACCCACCCCCACCTCCCACATTCAATCCTACCACCCCTGTCTTTTTCCATGGGTCCTTTATACATGTTCCTTGATAATCCTTTGCCTTCTTTCCCCTGTTATCCCCCTGCTCTGGTTACTGTCAGTTTGTTCTTTATTTCCGTGTCTCTGGTTCTATTTTGCTTGCTTGTTTGTTTTGCTGATTAGGTTTCACTTATAGTTGAGATCATATGGTAAAAACTCTTATTTTCTTTATAACCCCCCCAAAATGCATGTAGAAAAATGAGAAAACTCATATAAACAAGGATAAAAATCTTTTTTTCTATGTACATTATGTATGTTTTAACAAAGATTGAATCATGATATGTATAAATGACTTACATATAAACTACTTAATAACTTGCTCTTTTCTATATTTTTGCATAAACAGGCATTTCTGGCAAAAATGAAATGTGTGTTCCTGAAAAACCTTGTGTTTGGCAAAAATGCACAATAAAATGACAGGGCTTAACTGGAAAATAAGGTTAGAGCAAGATATTTAAAATCCAAACAGATTTGTAACCAGAGCACTAGGAGAATCATTAGTACCTGGGGAGCTAACTAGGACTGCCAGGCAGACACTTCAGCATGACTATTGACTGGCATTTCAGATTAAAAAAATTTAAGAAATAGAATGGCAATGCCATCAACAACACTTTAATTAGATCTTGTGGAGTGTGCTGAGCAGGAGTATGCACAGTTAAATCTAAATATAGCTCTAACCTTGTAGAGCTACCATCAAGGTAGGCATGGGTGCCAGTGAAACTGACCCCGAGCTGTGAGCTACACCTGTCTGGGAGTGCCCTTCTGAGGAGGAAGGCACTGTATAGTACATTGGGTCCTCCTCAAATTCATATGTTGAAGCCCTAACTTCAATGTGATGGTACTTGCAGATAGGGCCTTTGGGAGATTAACAGGTCTAGATGAGGTTATTAGGATGGGCCCCCATGATGGGATTAATGTCCTTATAAGAAGATACCAGAGCCCTGGCTGGCGTAGCTCAGTGGATTGAGCATGGGCTGTGAATTAAAGGGTCACAAGTTCAATTCCTAGTCAGGGCACATGCCTGAGTTGCAGGCCAGATCCCTAGTGGGGGCCACATGAGAGGCAACCACACATTGATGTTTCTCTCCCTCCCTTTCTCTCTCCATTCCCCTCTCTTTAAAAATAAATAAATAAAATCTTAAAAAAAAAAAAGAAGATACCAGAGACCTTGCTCTCTTTCACTGTGTGAGGACACAGTAAGAAGGTGTCCATCTACAAGCTAGGGAGAGTTCTCACCAGAAACTGACCGTGTTGCACCTTGATCTTGGTTGGACTTCTAGCCTCCAGAGATGAGAAAATTACTTTCTGTTGTTTAAGTCTCCCAGTCTATAGTATATTTGAGGCAGCCTGAGCTAAGACTGATGGGCTGTGAAAAATGTATTTATCTGTTTGTTAATTTTTTATTATGGAAAGTTTCAAGCATGCCTATAAGTAAGGAAAATTATATAATATATTCAAAAAACTAGCTTTGACACTTATTATTTTTCCAATTGCTCCATCTCTTCAACTCTACCCCTTATTCCTTTTTCCCCCTGAAGTATTTTAAAACAAATTCCTGAAATAATACTACTTTACTTTTGAATAACTCAGTATTCAGTTCAGATAAAGACAAAAAAAAACAAAATCATAAGCATAATGCCATTATCACACCTAACAAATTTGATAATGATTCTTTTTCTCTTTTAGTTTAATTTAATTTTAGTAATTTTTGATTTCTCAATACATTTGACATACAATATTATATTAGTTTTAGGCATACAACATAGTGATTAGACATTTATATAGCATACAAAGTAACCTCCTTGAGAAATCTAGTACCCATCTGACACCACACATAGTTATTACAATATTAGTGACTACATTTCCTATGCTGTCCTTTACAAGCTCATGACAATTTTGTAACTACCAATTTTTACTTCTCAATCCTTTCCCCTTTTTCAGCCATCCTTCCAACCCCTCTCCTCTCTGGCAACTGTCAAAATGCTGTTTGTATCTGTGAGTTTGTTTCTTTTCTTTTTTTTTTTTGCATTTTATTTTATTTTTAGATTCCATGTGTAAGTGAAATCATATGGCATTTGCTCTTCCCTGACTTATTTCACTGAGCACAATATCTTCCAGGTTCATGTAAGTTGGTGCAGATGGGAAGATTTCGTTCCTTTTGACGCCTGAGTCATCTTCCATTGTGTATATGCACCACTTCTTCTTTATTCATTTATCTATTGATGGACATTTACGTTGTGTTCCATATCTTGGCTATTGTAAATAATGTAATGAACATATGGGTGCATATGTTTTTTTAAATTGGTGTTTTGGGTTTTTTGGGGGAGGTGGGGAAGTACCTAGAAGTAGAACTGCTGAGTCCTTCTTTGTCTTTTGTTATAGTTTTTGTTTTTGGAGCCTGAACTCCAAAACAGCCTTTGGAGTCTATTTTGTCTGGTATAAGTATTGTTACCCCAGCTTTTATTTTCATTTCCATTTTCACAAATATATTTTTCCATTGCTTTACACTCAGTCTGTGTGTGTCTTTTGATATGAAGTGAGTCTCTTATAGACAGCATGTGTAAGGGCCTTGTTTCTTTAACTGTTTTGTTATCATGTCTTTGGAGCATTTAATACATTTACATTTAAAGTAATTGTTGATAAATACGTAGTTACTGCCATTTTATTTATACTTTGGATATTTTTTCTTTTTCTCAACCTTCCTTCCTCCTCCTTCTTCTCCTCCTACTTCTTTATCTCCCTCTCCTTCTCCTCCCATTTCCTCTTCTTCTCCTCCTCCTCTTCCCCTTCTGTCCCTTTAATGTTTCTTATAATACTGGTTTGGTGGTGATAAACTCCTTTACCTTTTTCTTGTCTGGGAAGCTCTTTATCACTCTTTCAATTATAAATGATAACTTTGTTGGGTAAAACAATTTTGGTTGTAGGTTCTTGATTTTTCCTCCAGCCCTCCCTCCCTCCCTCTCTGCCTCCCTCCCTTCCTCTCTTATTTTCACTATATTTTAATTTAGACAGATACAATTGCATATAGTTAGAGATGAGGGAGAATGACCCCTAGATAGTAATGGAAATGAGAACATTTTACTTACAACCTTCCCCACACTACAGCTGTATCACTGATGGCCAATCTGGGTTGCCCTTGCTGGCCATGTTCCAGGTTGAATGCTGAGGAGTCTGTTGTGACTGGAGGCTCCATGGTGACCAAGCAGTCTCTTTGCTGATAGCCCATGAAAGGATCCTCTGTGGAGGTGGGCTTTGAGCTCATCTTTAGGGAGCTGGGCAAGGTAGCAGTACAGTAGCTGCCCAATGGCTGGAGTTCGTATCTCACTGTCTGTTCTCCAGTGGAAAGCACTGATATATCCACCTGTTATTGGTTTCTTGGTGGGTCTCTTATTTTTGGTCCTACTTGTTTGGTCTGTTTATTGTTGATTTTATATAAGATGTGAAATGCAGCTCGTAAAAGTCCTGACTGTACAGATTGAGGTGAAATGCCAACTCATTGACAAGTTCAGCATGAAGAAAGTGAGTGTGTGGGGATCTAGTCATCCTCAGACAATGGTAGGTGAGAGAACGAGTCATTAGATATACCCACCCTTGCCAACACTTGCAGAAAGGTGACAATGAGCTACTGGCTGTTGAGACAGAAAATTACATCTCTGGTTCAAGAACTGAGGGAAGGGAGATTCAAATGCTCAAAGCAAGGGCAAGCGGAGAAGATGGAGATACTAAAAATGCTCAAGTCCCTGGAAGATGTCATGAAAATCAACACTTTGCAAGGAGCCTTTCCAAACCTGACAGAAGGCCCAGAGCCCAGCCCTGATGGTTCCTTCCCCAGGACTGGATCTTAAAGTATCACTGCTTCCTCCTCTCCTTTCAGGCCTCCCTGGATAACAAGCTGTATGCCCACTACTAGCTTCACTTCACAGTCCCTGAGGCCTATGGATGCAGGGATGGGGCCTTCCCTCTGAGCTACAGTTCTTCTTCCTCCACATGCTGCACACAGCAGTCAGCTGCTGCATGGATGATCGCTCTGGAAATAAAGAACATGAAACTTCCTGAAACACACCAAGAAATGGGGGAGGGGGTGTTTCTTTATAGTTACGGAATGCTTGGATTCTCTCCGAGTAGCAACAGAAGTGCTATACTTAGAGATGCATCTTTCAAAAACTTCAGGCCAATATCACTGATGAATATAGCTGCTAAAATCCTCAGCAAAATATTGGCAAATTGCATCCAGCAATACGTTAAAAAGATTATACACTATGACCAAGTGGGATTCATCCCAGGCATGCAAGAATGGTACAGTATTCACAAATCAATAAACATAATATAACACATAAACAAAATGAAAGACAAAAATCACATGATCATATCAATAGATAATGAAAAAGCATTTGATAAGGTACAGTACCTATTTATGATAAAAACACTCAGCAAAGTGGGAATAGAGGGAGCATTCCTCAATATAATAAAGGCCATATATGAGAGACCTACAGCCAACATCATACTCAATGGGAAGAAACTTAGAGCTTTCCCACTAAGATCAGGAAGAAGACAAGGATGCTTGCTCTCACCACCTCTATTCAACATAGTACTGGAAGTCCTAGCCACAGCAATCAGACAAGAAAAAAAAATAAAGACATCCAAATTGGAAAGGAGGAAACAAAATCACTGTTTGCAGATGACATGATAGTGTACATAGAAAATCCTATAGACTCCACCAAAAAACTACTCAACCTAATAAATGAATTTGGCAAAACAGCAGGATACAAAGTCAATACTCAAAAATCAAAGGCATTTTTATACACCAAAAGTGAAACATCAGATACAGAAATCAGGAAAAAAAGTCCCATTTGATACAGTAATAGGAAAAATAAAGTACCTAGGAATAAACGTAACCAAGGAGGTAAAAGACCTGTACTCAGAAAACTATACAATACTGAAGAAAGAAATTAAGGAAGACACAAACAAATGGAAGCATGTATATGATCATGGATTGGAAGAATTAACATTATCAAAATGGCCATACTACCCCAAAAGATTCATAGATTCAATGCAATCCCTATTAAAGTACCCATGATATATTTCACAGATGTAAAACATTTCAGAAATTTATATGGAACCGTAAATGAACCCGAATAGCTGCAGCAATTTTGAGAAAGAAGAGAAAAACAGGAGGGATCACAATACCTGATATCAAACTGTATTACAAGGCCACTGTAATGAAAACAGCCTGGTATTGGCATAAAAACAGGCACATGTCTGTGCATGCCCAGCTAGTGATCAGCTGGTGAACATCAGGTGACCAGTGCTGGTGCAGCAGGTGAACTGCACATGGGCAGCATGTGATCAGCTTAGGAAAGGGCACCTGATCACCTTGGAACATTACCTGACCAGCGGTGGCGAGGCAAGTGTCTGCGCATATGTAGCTAGTGATCAGCTCGGGAACATCACGGGACCAGCACTGGAACAGCAACTGTCTGCACATACAAAGCTAGTGATAAGCTCGGAAATATCGTGTTAACAATGCCAGCATGGTAGGTGAACCGTTCAAGTGTGGCACGTGATCATCTGGAGAGATGGCACCTGATAAGCTCGGGAACATCACGTGACCAGTGCCAGCAGGGCAGGTGTCCCCGCATGCGCAGCTAGTGTTCAGCTTGGGACCTTGAGGTCACCAGCGTGGGCTGGACAAGTGAACCAGGCATGGGCATGTGATCAGCTTGGGAACATCATGTGACCAGCGCCGCAGCCAACAGTTTCTGCACATGCCTAGCTGATGATCAGCTCCAGACCATCACGTGACCAACGCTGGTGTGGCTTGGGTCTGCACATGCGCAGCTAGTGATCTGCTCGGGAACATCACATGACCGGCACCGGCTTGGAAGGTGAACCCCCTTTGGACAGCAGTTGATGAGCTTGGGAGATGGCACCTGAGAAGTTCGGGAAATGAGGTGACCAATGCTGGCTCTTCAAATGTCTGCGCATGTGCAGTTAGTGATCACTTTGGGAACATCCTGTTACCAGCACTGGTGCAGCACGTGTGTGGGCTCGCGCAGCTAGTGATCAGCTTGGGAACCTGACCTGACCAGCGCCAGCTCTGCAGGTGACCTGCACATGCAGGGCATGTGGTCAGCTCAGGAGAGGGCCCCTGATAAGCTCTGGAACATCACCTGACCAGTGCCGGCCTGGCAAGGGTCTGGGTATGCCCCGCTAGTGATCAGATCGGGGACATCACGTGACCACTGCAGCGCCGCTAGTGACTCGGACAAGCAAGCACGTTATAACCTCGGGAACATCACGTGAGCAGCGTTGGCTGGACAGGTGAACTCTGCATGTATGGTACCTTAACAGCTCGGCAGATTGTCCAAATAAGCTTGGGAAGGTCATGTGACCAGCGCCCGTATGGCAAGTGTCTGTGCATATGCAACTGGTGATCAGCTCTGGAACATCACGAGACCAATGCCGGTTTTCTCTATTCTCACTTTTCTTAGAGTTTTGATCATAAGTGCAGGCTGCATTTTATCAGATGCTTTTTCTAAATCCATTTGTATGACCCTGTGATTTTTATCTTTCATTTCGCTTGTGTGGTATATCATGTTTATTGATTTGCAGCTATATTATGCACCTTGCATCTCAGGAATAAATTCCACTTGATCATGGTGTATGATGTTTTGAATGTATTCCTGTATCTGGTTTGCTAAGATTTTGTTGAGGATTTTAGCATCTATGTTCATCGGAAATATTGGCCTATAATTTCCTCTCCTTGCCATATCTTTATCTGGTTTTGGAATTAGAATAATGCTGGCCTTGTAAAATGAGTTTTGGATTCTTTACTTCTCTTGAAATTTCTGGAGTAGTTCAACAAAGATAGGTGTTAGTTTTTCTAATGTTTGGTAAAATTCACCTGTGAAACCACCCAACCTAGGACATTTGTTCACTGGGAATTTTTCAATAACTATTTAAATTTCTCTAGTTGTAATCTGTCTACATTTTCTGATTCTTGATAATTCCGTTTTGGAAGATTGTACATGTTTAGGAATTTATCCACTTCTTCCAGATCGCCCAATTTCTTGGCATGTAGTTCATAATACTTTTTATTGTCATTTGTCCTTCTGTGGTTTCTGTAGGGGGCTCTGCCTGTAGGGCCCCCCTGGCTGCCACAGATGAGAATAAGTCTACCATGACATGATCTGCTTGGAGAGGAAAGGTGGCCTATCTCTCAAAGGAGAAGGGCCAGAAGCCTCTTCCTCATTGGGCTTTTACTGGGTTTAATTTGCATAGGAAAACAGGACATATACACAAAGCTTATCAGTCATTGTCAGGCAGTAATGATCAAACAATAGATAACATTCAACCGTGAGGGGTTATTTTGGGTCAGACTCAGATAGCCAAAGGGCCATAAAACTTTGAGCAAACAAATTCATTCTATGCTTGGACCCTTATAATTTAAATTGAGGGTATTAGCAAAGTAGGTTTCAGAGGATTTTATGCATTCTTTCCTAGGCCTGATCACCCCAGGGAACCCGCCCTTTCCAGCACTGAGCCTCACCCACCTCTGGCATTGCTTCAGGCTTAAATTGGGTAAGGGAAGTAAGGCAGCCAAGGGATTAGGAGACTTCTCCCAGACAGAATGAGAACTCAGGCTATGTCAAAGCTGAGGGGTGAAATTCCATCACCCCCTTTTTCTACAGCCCCCCAATTCCTTCCCTGAGGTCCCTTTCATGACCATACCTGTCTTAGGTCATCCCTCCCTTGAGGAATCTTACCCATCATTAACTAACCAGTTATCCACCCAGGGCCAAGCAGGGTGAAGTGAAAGGGGGCAGAGGTGGTGCCCCTACAAGGAAGATAAGCTTTGTCTCCTAAGTGGCTTATGGTCCCAAGGTCTTTTTATTCTGCATTAGCCATAAGGGGTTACAGTTTCTGAAACCAGGCAGGGTAGGATCCAACTGGTATCAGTTGTTACTTCTCCTTTTTCATTTTTGATATTATTTTGGGGGTCCTCTCTTTTTTTTTCTTGATGAGTCTGGTTAAGGTTTGTCAATCTTGTTTGTCTTTTCAAAGAACCAGCTTTTAGATTTATTGATCTTTTGTCTTGTTTTTTTTAATACTCCCATTTATATCTACTCTGATCTTTAACATTTCTTTTCTTTTACTACTATAAATTTTGTTGGTTGTTGTTTTTCTAGTACCTTTAAATGTAAAGTTAGATTTTTTATTTGAAATTTTCCTTGTTCCCTGAGGTAGGCCTGATCCTCAGGCCTCAGAGAACAAGAAATGGTATAAATTTCCCTCTTAGGACTGCTTTTGCTATGTCCCCCAAATTTTGGGTTGTTGTATTCTCATTTTTATTTGTTTCAAGTTTTGGGAACCATCCTGCCTGGTTTCAGGAACTGTAGCTTTGCCAACAGGCAAGAGGGCCCCAGGGCCAGGGCTGAGTGAAGAGGCCTTGAGGCCATAAGCCACTAAGGAGACAGAACCTATCCTCCTGGCAGAGGAGCAGCCTCTGCCTCCCTCACGTCATCCTGCTTGGCCCCAGAGTATGGCTGGATAATCAATGATGGAGATTCCTCAAGGAAGGAACAATTGTGAAGGGGCCATCAGGGAAGAACTTTGGGGACTATAGAGAAGGGGTAAAAAGACCCAATTGTGACAGACGCAATTGTGAAGGGGCCATCAGGGAAGAACTTTGGGGACTATAGAGAAGGGGTAAAAAGACCCTCACCCCTCAGCTTTGTTGTAGCTTGAGTCCTCATTCTGTCTGTAAGAAGTCTCCTAATCTCTTGGCTGCCTTGCTTCCCCTACCTGACTCAAGCCTAAACAATGTCAGAGACAGATACAGCCCTGTGCTGAAATGTGGGGTTCCCAGGGGCAATCAGGCCTGAGAAAGAATGCATTAAATCCTATGAAACCCGCTTTTCTATGAATGCCCTCAAGTTAATATATACTGAATGTTTAGGGTCCAAGCACAAAATGGGTTTGTTTCCCCAGGTTTTATGGCTAATTTGTGTCACTCTGTCTACCAGACCCTTACTCAGAAAGGCCCTTGTGATCCCACAATTGTTATTGTTAAACCATATATCCTTTCTTTGATCATTAGTGTTTGACACTGGTTGATGAGCTTTACATGCACGCTATGTATTCCTGTGTAAGCTAAACTCAATAAAAACCCAAGGAAAGAGGTGCTTGAGGCTGTTCTCCTCTGAGAGATTGGCCAGCCTTCTCTCCCCAAGCAGATCTTGCACTGGGCATTTTTATTTTATCCATGATACCAGGGGATTCTGCAGGATGTAGTCTACCTCATTCAAGGTAACGTTTCATTTTTTCCTGTATTTTATTGTTATCCCCATTCATTGTTTAGTAACATGTTATTTAGCCTCTGTATTTGTGTATTTTCCTCTTCTTTTTTTCTTGTGATTGATTTCTAGTTTTATACTATTAAGATCAGAGATGATGATTGCTATAATTTCAATCTTTTTAAACTCATTGAGGCTTGTTTTGTGTCCTAACATGTGATCTATCCTAGAAAATGTTACATGTGCACTCGCAAAGACTGTAGATTCTACAATAGAGTGATCCACTGTTTGTGGCTGCTTCTGCTAGGACCTGGTATGGGTGGGAAGGACCAAGCTGTGCACTACGACTGGCTTGCACCAGTACTGATTTTGGGGAATGGTCAGCAAAAGGCTCAAGACATCCTGAGAACTGCCTCTGCCTTATTTTTTTCTGCTGGCTGCTTGTTAGGCTCAGTCACTAAAAGACCTTTGGTGCTACTCAAGTTGCATGAGTTCAGTTCTTAGTGGATCACAGGCAGAGGCAAGTAGTGTTCATCAGATTCATATAGGTATAAACTCAGTGCCAGTACTGGGTCTAAGACCACTCAGGAAAAGTCTGAGGTCTATCTGTCCCCCAGCTGGTACCTACACACCTTTGTAGTTGGGTATGGTCTCAGGAATTAGTCAGGGTGAGACCAGCATAGTTCATCAGGCCTTAAACAGACCAATATTTAGCCATGGGAATAGAGGGCTCTGTACTGGTTGGTAGTGTGAGGGAAAAGTGACTCCTGTCCCAGAGCTGCAACTTAGTCTGTCCCAGATTATGCTGGAAACCTGATCTCAGCTGGGTGGGGCTGCTTGGAGTCAGAAAAGTGGTGCCACTGGGAACCCAGAGGGTGAGGTTAATGGATCTCCTGTCTTGGGTGGTGCTGTCGATCAGGTTTCAGGAAAGTGGGGGGAATGACTCCCACCCAAAATGCCACATATCTCTGTCACTGATACCCCCTGAGTCTGTCTGGACATCTACACTCTGGCCCAGGCAGCTGACTCCTCAGCAGGGCATGAGTTTCACTGGTTTTCAGTAAGATGTTACATGGGCCCCACTTCCCAGCTCTGGTGCTCTGGGCTGGGGAGACCAGCTTGGGGTTGAGACCCCATACTCCTGAGGAATAACTTTTGCAGCTGAGGCATTCTTCTGGAATCTCACCGGCTTCCTGTGGGAGAAGGGCCAGGCCTTTTTGAATTTCTGCCTTTCCTACCAATCTTGATGAAGATTCTTTTAAAAAAATTTTTAAAAATATATATTTTATTGATTACGCCATTATAGTTGTCCCATTTTTTTCTCCCTTTTATTCCCCTCTGCCCTGCAACACTCCTCCCACTAGCATTCCCCCATCTTAGTTCATGTCCATGGCTTGTGCATATAAATTCTTTGGCTTCTCCATTTCCCATACTATTCTTAACCTCCCCCTGTATATTTTTTACCTACCATTTATGCTTCTTATTCCCTGTACCTTCCCCCAGCTTCCAGCTGATAACACTCCATGTGATCTCCATTTCTGTGATTCTGTTCCTGTTCTAGTTGTTTGCTTAGTTTTGTTTTGTTTTTGTTTCCTTTTTAGGTTCAGTTGTTGATGGTCTTAGTTTCTTGTCATTTTACTGTTTAAATTTTTGATCTACTTCTTTTTCTTAGATAAGTTTTTTTAACATTTCCTATAGTAAGGGCTTGGTGATGATGAGCTCCTTTTACTTGACTTTATCTGGAAAGCACTTGATCTGCCCTTCCATTCTAAATGATAGCTTTGCTGGATAGAGTGATCTTAGATGTAGATTCTTGCCTTTCATGATTTGGAATACCTCTTTCCAGCCCCTTCTTGTCTGTAAGGTTTCTTTTGAGAAATCAGCTGATAATCTTATGAGAACTCCTTTGTAGGTAACTGTCTCCTTCTCTCTTGCTGCTTTTAAGATTCTTGATCTTTAATCTTGGGTAATGTAGTTCTGATGTGCCGTGGTGTGTGCTTCCTTGGGTTCTACTTCTTTGGGACTCTGAGCTTCCTGGACTTCCTGGAAGTCTATTTCTTTTGCCAGATTGGGGAAGTTCTCCTTTATTATGTTTAAAAATAAGTTTTCAATTTCTTGCTCTTCTCTTTCTGGCACCCCTGTGATTTGGATGTTGGAACATTTAAAGTTGTCCTGGAGGTTCCAAAGCCTCTCCTCATTTTTTTTTGAATTATTGTTTCTTCATTCTGTTCTGGTTGAGTGTGTATTTCTTCCTTCTCATCCAAATAGTTGATTTGAGTCCTGGTTTCCTTCCTGTCACTGTTAGTATCCTGTACATTTTCCTTTATTTCACTTTTTGTAGCCTTCAGCTTTTCCTCTATTTTGTGACCATACTCAACCATTTCTGTGAGCATCCTGATTACCAGTGTTTTGAACTCTGCATCTGATAGGTTGGCTATCTCTTCATCACTTAGTTCTATTTTTGGAGCTTTCATCTATTCTTTCATTTGGGCCATATTTCTTTTTTGTTTTGGCACACTTGTTACATAATAAGGAGATGAGCCTTAGGTATTTGCCAGGGCAGGGCAACCTGCAGCTGCGTATGTGGGGAGGGGTCCAAGAGGGAACAGTGCTGTTTGCTTGACTCTCAGCTGATTTTTGGTCACTTCACCCACTGCCCACAAGTAAATTGGGCGCTCCTGGTGCTGATTCCTGGTTAGGTGGGCTTCTGTATGTTCTAGGACCCTGTGGATCTCCCCAGTGAACTCTCCTTGAAGCTTTTCTCCTACTGCCATAACCTCCACAAGTTTTTTCAGTGAGAGGTTTTGAGGCTTTATTTCCCTGTGCTGGAAACCTGGGTTGGACAGTCGGTGTTGCTCCCCAGTTTTCCTTGTCTCATTCCCTAATTGTCCCTCTGGGTTTATCTGCACACAAATGTGGTACCTACCGGTTCACCAGCTGCCACCTTGCCTGGTCAGCCAGCCACCAACTGGTTGGCTGCGAGTCCTCTCTGCCCTGGCTTCCTGTATCCTCCCCTCCTAGTAGTCTGGATGAATGTTTTCTTCTTTAACTTCTTGGTTGTCAGATTTCCATACAGTTCAATTTTCTGGCAGTTCTGGTTATTTTTTGTTTTTAAATTTGTTGTTGACCTTCTTTTTGTTGTGTGAGGAGGCAAAGTATATCTATTTATGCCTCCATCTTGGCTGGAAGTCTTTGATGTGGTTTCTGTAAATCCTTCATTGTAAGACTTCTATTTGACTAGTGTTTAGCTTTTTATTTAGGTTCACTTTTCTATAGTTAATTGTAATTCCAGTTTTGTCTTGGGAGGAGGTGAGTGTACCTTCCAGCTACTCTACTACCACCTTGGATCTTCCTAAAGCTGCATTTTTAAAATGTCAGTCTTATCATGGAAACATCTCTGAGATACATGTCCAACTAGTTCCTCCAACATACTGTTTCCAAGAGGTACAAATCAAGGCTGAATCAGGGAAGCTCTTTATTTCTCCTTCAAATTTTTTTTTAAAGATTTTATTTATTTATTTTTAGAGAGGGAAGGGAGAGGGAGAGAGAGAGAAACATCAATGTGCGGTTGCTAGGGGACATGGCCTGCAACCTAGGCATGTGCCCTGACTGGGAATCAAACCTGCGATGCCTGGTTCGCAGCCCGCGCTCAATCCACTGAGCTACGCCAGCCAGGGCTCTCCTTCAATTTTAAATAATATCTTTACTTTGTAGAGTAGTCTTGGTTGCAGGTCCTTGTTTTTCATCACTTTGAATATTTTGTGCCAGTCCCTTCTAGCTGAATGCTTCTGTTGAGAAATCAGCTGACAGTCATATAGGAGCTCACTTGAGGTTACTAATGGAAAAAAATGGCCCTTCCCAGCAGCACACAACTCAGTCTCTCCCTGTGCGATTCTGGCACTCCACAAACTTGCCTGAATTTTCTTACAAGCTCCTCAGTAAAGTCTGCATATATTGGGTCCAGGGTGGAGGCTTAGATAGACCACTCCATCAGAAGCAATTCTGGCAGGGAGGGGCTGTTACAAATCCTCAAGCTGATGGTGTTTGGAGGGGAATCGGTGACCTAGGAAAGATGACATCTGTGTATAGTGTGCAAGAAGGACATGTCACTGCGGACTTTTCCTCCTGGCTACACTGATCAGTCTCTCTCTGTATGACTCCAGTTCCCTCTGAATTGCTGTCCCTCTGCTAGAGCTCAGGGTGGGTGAAATGACTGTGATTATGTACACTGGCCCTTTAAGAAAGTATCTCCTTTCTCGCCAGGGCAAGTGGAATTCCTGCTGATTTTCACAGCCAGATATTTTGTGGGCTCCTCTTCTTGGCTCTGGTGCTTCAGATTAGGGAGCCTAGTATCGGGCTGAAGCCCCTCGCTCTTCTGGACAGGCCTCTGCAGCTGAGATATCACTCTGGATTCTCAACTTCTGCATGTGGTTGTGAGGTCAGCCCTTTTCATGTCTCTGCCCTTCCTACCAGTCTCCATGCAAGTTCCTCTCTATATCCTTAGTTATAAGACTTCCGTTCATCTAGTCTTTAGATGGTTATTTAGGTTGATTTTTCTGTACTTTACATTAAATATTATTTTGTATTAGTTTCAGGTGTACAGCATAGTGGTTAGTAATATTTTCTGTATTTTAGTTTCAATTGTGATATGGCTTTGGGAGGAGGTGAGTGGAACTTTCAGTGACTGATGACTGTACCACCATCTTGCTCTCCAAGCAGTCCTTGCTTTTCATCACTTTGAATATTTTGTGCCAATTCCTTCTGGCTTGCAAAGTTTCTGTTGAGAAATCAGCTAACAGCCTCATGGGAGCACCCTTGTAAGTAAGTAGCTGTCTTTCTCTTGCTGCTTTTAAGATTTTCTCTTTGTCTTTAATCTCTGGCATTTTAATTATGATGTGTCTGATGTGACCATCTTTGGTTTCATCTTGTTTGGGACTCGGTGCTTTCTGAGCTTCTCTATTTTCTTTGCTAGGTTAGGGAAGTTTTCTGTCATTATTACTTTAAAGAGCTTTCCAACTACTTTCTGTCTCTCTTCTCCTTCTGGTACCCCTATGATGTGGATTTTGTTATACTTCATGTTGTCCCAGAGGTCTCTTAACTGTTCTCATTTTTAAATTCTTTTTTTTCTGCTATGATTGGCTGTTTTCTGCTATTGTTTTCAAATCACTGATTTGATCCCCTGCTTCATCTAATCTACTGCTGATTTGCCCTAATGTATTTTTTCACTTCAATTATTGTGTTCTTAATTTCCAATTGGTTCTTTTTTATGGTTTCTATGCTTTTTTTTTAATGCTGGTATAGTTCTTACTAAGTTCCTTGAACATTTTTGTAACCATTGTTTTGGACATTGTATCAGGTCAATTGCTTGCTCCATTTCATTTAGTTCTTTTTCTGACGATTCCTCCTTTTCTTTAATTTGGGGCATGTTTCTTTGTTTCCTTATTCTTCCTGCCTCCTTGTGTTTGTTTTTATGTATTAGGTATGTTATATCTCCTTCTCTGGGTATGATGGTCTTATTAGTACATGTTTGTGGGGCCCAGTGGCACAATCTCCTTTTTTACTGGGAGAGACTAAGCTGAGAACTGAGGCTAGCTACTTCTAGCACTGGAGTTGGGGCTACTTAGTAAGATATTGTGCATACTCTAAGTTCAGATGCTACTTATTTTGGGTATGTGAATCTTTGAGAGCTTTTAAGAAAGTTTGCAGCATGAGCCAAGGCAGGCCATTTGTAAATGGCTGGAAAAGCTGCTGGAAGTGGCTTAGGTGGGCCCACAAGCTGGGTGAAGCAGTCTCAGGGTATCACCATGGTAGGGTGAACAGTGTTAGCCAGGTTGATGGAGACTCACATAGGGTGCCAACCTGTGTCTGTGTGCGGAGGGCTTACCTAAGGAACAATGGCTTCTGCTAGCACTTCTGTCTGGGAGAAAGTTGTCCTCCAGCCGTTGCCCTGAAGCCAGACAGTTCAATTCTTCCCTTATGTTTCTGACCCACATTTTGATCTGCTGCCCAGCACTGAAGCTAAGAGTCAGTAAGTCTGTGTGGGCTTTTTAAGAGAAACCCATTGGACTCCAGAAGCCCTCTGTCTCATTCAGCTGAAATCTCTGCTGCTTTTTACAGCCAGAAGTTATTAGGATTTCTCTTCCCAGCACTGGAACCCTGGGATGGGGAGCATGGTGTAAGGCTGGGACTCCTTGCTCTGCAGTGGATGTCTTCACAGCTGAAATATTCCTCCCAATTTTTAAGTACCACATGTGAGTGTGGCACTAGCCCATTCTGAGCTTCTGCCTCTCCTACCAGTCTTGATATGGCTGCTTCTGTATATCCTCAGTTATAGGACTTCTGTTCATCTAGACTTCAGTCAGTTTTCAAAGATGGTTGTTCAACAGTATAGTTACAATTGAAAGAGTGAGTATAGTGTTTATGTACTCTGCCATCTTGATGAGCCCCCCAAATTCTTTAATGTCATATAGTATTAAATCTATGGTCATTTTTCTAGTTAACAATACTTTTTGTAGCCTTGGTTAGGTGGCTCACTTGGATGGAGTGTCACTTCATACACCAATAGGTTGTGGGTTCGATCCCCAGTCAGGACACATACCTAGATTGAGGAATTGATCCTCAGATGGGGCACATACAGGAGGCAACCAATAGATGTTTCACCCTCACATCAATGTGTGTCTCTCTCTCTACTTTTTCTTTCTCCAAAATCAATAAACATATCCTTGGGTGACAATTAAAAGAAAAACAAACAATGGCTTTTTGTAGTGGCATTCTTCAAATCATAATTCATGGAAAAATCTACAAATTTGATTTGGTTGTGTTTTTAATTAGTTTTTTATTAACTTGTATAGTTTTTTTTGAAAATATTAGCAACTATATATTCATATTGGTATTTCCTATTTATTACACACATCTTATTGTTCAGCTTTTTGCTGTACTTTATGTAACAGCTAAATCCTGGATACCAGTACATTATTATACAAAATTGCTATCAATTCTTTTTTATAATTGGATTATTTGTTTTTTTTGGTGTTGAGTTTTATAAATTTTGGATATTAACCTATTATCAGATGTATCAGTGAATATGAGACATTACCTCACACTGTCAGAATGACCATCATCAATAAATCAACAAACAAGTGCTGGCAAGGATGTGGAGAGAGGAGAACACTTCTGCACTGTTGGTAGAAATGCAGGTTGGTGCAGCCACCAGATGGGAAAGCAGTTTAGAGACACCTCAAAAAATTAAAAATGGAACTGCCTTGTGACCCAGCACTTCCACTTCTGGGAATTTATCTGAAGACCCCCAAAATACTAATTTGAAAGTTGAACTAATGTTCATTAATATATGCATCCCTATGTTCACTGCAGTGTTATTTACAATAGCCAATATTTGGAAGCAGTCCAAGTGTCCAGTAGTAGATAAGTGGATAAAACAGCTATAATACATTTACATAATGGAGTGGTATTTGGTTGTAAAAAAAAAAAAAGAAGAAAATTTTACTCTTTACAACAGCGTGGATGGACCTGGAGAACATTATGTTAAGTAAAAGAAGCCAGACAGAGAAAGATAAATACCATATGATTTCAAACATATGTGGAATCTAATGAAGGAACTAATAAGCAAAATAGAGACAGACTCGTAGATAAGAGCAAGGTGACAGCTCTGGGGGTGGGGTTAGGGGTTGAAAGATTGAGCAAGAAAGAAAGAACTCATGGACAGGAATAATGGTGTGGTGATTGTGTGGGAAAGGGGGTTGGGTGGAGGTAGAAAAGGGTATGAAGGGTATAAATGGTAATGGGAAAAATACAATAAAAAATTTAAACATTTCTTTTTATAGCTGCTTAGTACTTTATTGGTAGATATACCATATTTTAATTTATCTTATATTGGTGGAATTTGGGTTATTTGCAGTCTTTCCTCATTATAAATCTTGTAAATCATTCCACAATAAATAGTTTGTGTATATTTTATGTTCTTACCCACTTGTTTTAAATTTTCCTAAAATATAAACCAAAGGGTTCCTTTTGTCAGGGCAGCTGCTGAGCAGATGCTTCTTCCTTTCCTAATGTTGATTGAAAGTCTACTGCTCTTAATCTGTTTCTACTTATCTAGAAAATAATTGCACATTAACCAACATGATTACATTTTATATTGACATAATCCCACTATTTATCAATCATGTATATACAGAAATATGTGTACAGGAACTTGTGTTGCTGCAGGACAGACTGTATGTGCACAATCCCACAGCTACATCCTTCTCCCCTTTCCTCCTTGTCACACAGTATACATCTACATTATCATTTGTAGTGGCTGCTACATTAGCTATCTATTGCTAAATAGGTAATTATCCCATAACTTAATGGCTTAATGTAACACTTATGTGGGTTGAGCCTGCAAAAATATCAATGCTCAACTGGGGCAGGATTTACTTGCAAGCTCACACACATGCTTTTTGAACCCCATTGGACTGCGACCTTAGTTTCTCATTTGTTGGTTTGAAGCCACCATTAGTTCCTTGTCATATGGGCTTCTCCATAGAGTAGCTCACAGCAGCTGGTTTCTATCAGAGGACGTGAGAGAGCAAGAGTGGGTGATTAAGAAAG
Organism: Tonatia bakeri; assembly: GCA_004024845.1. Lineage (NCBI taxonomy): Eukaryota > Metazoa > Chordata > Mammalia > Chiroptera > Phyllostomidae > Tonatia > Tonatia bakeri. Next base: position 29,099 of record PVIA01005424.1, read on the forward strand.
AAGTCAGAGTCTTTTTGTAACTCACCCTCAGAAGTAATATCTTATTACTTCTGCCTATTTATTTATTTATTTATTTTTGGTTAAAAGCAAGTCACTAGGTTCAGCCAACACTTAAGGGGAGGGGATTCTACAAAGGCATGAATATCCAGGGTAGGGCATCATGGGGACTATTTTAGAAGCTTGCATCCTTACCACAGTTGCATAGTGTCTCATCGTGTGGATTATATTATAATTTACTTAACCAATGTTTTATTGCTGGAAATTTAGATTGCTTCCAATCAAATTACACTCCCATAACTTTCCACTATCTTCCACATGCCTGTTTTATGCCTGAAACTGCCAAAAATCCAAGCTTCAAAGCAATTCTTTCTTCTTGTTACTCTCCTACAAACTCTTGTAGAATTTTAGTGAATAACAATTTTCTTTATTTTTGTTGCATGTATTTTAGATCAAAGAGATATTGGTCATTTATCCTTGAATATATTCTCAAATTTAGAATTGATATTCTGTATATAAAGTGCTCTTCCAATTCAATAAAAAAGACAATGTTCTCAATATAGAATCAGGCAAAGAAAATGAACATGATAGAAACGACAAATTATTGATATAAAATATGAAATTAGAGAAAGATAAATTATGATGAAATATATTTCTAACTACTACAATTGTCAGAGATTATAAAATAGCTTAATACCTAATGTCATCAAGGATACAAATAACCAGGTATTCTCAACATTCCTGGAAGAAGCATTTGTACCTTATGGCTTGTTAATTTAATTTACCTAGGCCTTCTGTCTCTTCTTCTGCATCTTGTGGCTAAAATTGGAGTATAGATTTTTTCCAGTGTTAGTTGTCACTGTGGGATCACTGTCACTATATTCAAGATCAGAAAACCTCTGTCAGTGAAGTGAGAACAGTTTATCAACAGAGGCCATGCCATGGTCACTTTATGTGTGTAGATCCTGACAAAACGATTCTCAAGTTGCCGAAGAGGTCAAAGGCAGTCAAAATAACACTGACAGCCATAACAGAAACAGACTTCATTGTTAGCCATGAGGATGTGGGTGCTGTAAACAGAAACATTGATATGTGCCTGGCAGTACATGAAGTACACTGCATAATATAACAAACTATTTCCATGATGTGGGAAAAAAAGTGTTTTTATAAAACTTCACTTAAAGAGTCTTAAGTTTCTCCAATTAATTTTTTTTGTAAAGAAGTCACATTTTTATAAGCTCAAGCAGTCTCACTGTTTTTTTTTGTCCTCTTCTTAGAAATCAGTACAATGAAATGGATTGAAACTGATTTTCAGATCTCATAAAGGAAATGCCATATTGTTAAATGAACATTTCATTCAAAGGTGTGTATTTTTTGCTACCCTATCTTGCAAACAGGTTTATGTATGTTTTATAATTTTTTGCTAAGTCTTTGTGTTCAGTGTCAATAACCCTTGACACTGATGTAATACAGCAATTAGGTCATTTGCCTATTTACTAATATAGGGCATGTATTTGCTTCGTCCAGTTTGGCAATTTTCTACTGACCTTTTTAAATTTCCAGTTAACACAAGATATATGAAATTAATAACTTCTTTAATTTGAGAGGCTCCCCATTTGTCTTCATAGCTTAAAACACTTTCCATTTAAATATAGTTAATTATAAATTTTCCCATATTTTATAGAAACTTCACAAACTTATAAGTCTCATTAATAACTGATTTAGCATATTCTACTTGTAAAATCACTGATACAAACATTCTTTAGGAATCTTTTTAAAAAAGATTTAACAAATTCATTTTATGCTTATGGGTAGTCTGTAAGCCTCCACATGGGCCAAATGATTTAAATAATGATGAACTAATTAACATTCTATGTATTTGTTTGAGTGACTAAGGTTATATCTTCCGAAAAATGTTTGGTGTGAAAAGCCGTGACTCTGTAAGGACTAAGATTATCAGTATTCTAAATAAAGCCGCAAAGGGCCATACCAGGGTAGTGTGATATTTTAAGAAGTAGCACATTAATTGATTACAGATCATCTGGTGGGGTAAGGGTTAAACTCTTACTGTAGGATCTAGCAATGTGATGTAACTACTTTTGATGGAAAAGCATAAGGAGAAAGCTTATAAGGAAGAAAATTTGATTATATAACTTGAATAGAAATTCTATATAGAACAAGGCAATTTTAAAAGATCTTTTAAGTGATATAATTTTTTAAATGTTTTACATTTTTCTTCTGTTTAGTCTTAGCTTATGTGGTATGGCTGGGAGACAGAAGAGCATGATTTTAAGTCAGTGTGAGTTTGGTTAGGACTTTTAGCATCTTCTAAGATTCCTAATTAATGAAATTTAGGAGTTGTGCTAAATTATCTTTATGGTAGGTAGCATTTGGCTTGAAACCCCTATGATTATATTTTGTGTAAATGGTATATTATCTTATTTCTGGTTATTATTTTAGAATAGCACCTAATCAGATTTGAAATGTAAAATAAACAAATGTGAACATTTAAAAATTTTCTATCCTATTGCTATCATTTTAATTGTGAAGTCTATTTCTTATTTATGCCTTAATCTTCTGAAAGCTAAAGCTAGTTGTTAAATAGTTCTTGTAATTAGTATGAATGATTGTAGTATTTAAAATCCTTGTCCTGCCTTTGATAAGATCAAAATTAAAGTGGATAATATGCCTTGGTTGAACATTAGCATGCAAACCATGAAACTTGAAAAGATGTGTTTAGGCTCTCAGAATAAAGCAGAAGGCAGCATATTCTGACAGCTGTGAGAAACACAAAAAATATTAATGGTGGCAGTTAGAGAGTCAGGCAGAGAATAGCAATGCACAGGTGCATTTTCCCTAGTGCATATATTTCTTCTTTAGTATTCATGATAAGTTTCAAATACCTTCATCTTTACAAAGGAATTAGAAAACAGTTCAGAGTTATTAGTTCAGCTGAGAAATAGCTTAGGACAGCTAAAAGAACAATCCCTAAAGTGGTATGTATATTTGTAATAAAGTAGTCTTCTATGATAATGCTTTATATATCAGCATACTTCCACTTTTCTTTTTTAATAAAGACATCATCATTTAGCTCTATGGTTCTTTTAATTCTGTTTTTACAACTTATCTTAGTAAAGTGAAAAATTCCATTAATTGCAAGTTGTTCTATGTGCTTCATTGGCCACTATCTTTTAATACAATTTTCCAATATCTGTCTCTCAACATTTTGACTTTAAAGGTTGAAGTGTCACTATATGATTTAGGATAATTATATGAAAACATCTTTAAGTCGATATAAAAATCCATCACTTCAGAATAGCAAAATTATAGAAATGTGAAGCATTAATTTTCACTTGACTATGTCTGCACACATGATCACATTGAAAGCTTCTGCACACTCTACAAAAGCCCCAAATATACCAGAAATAGATAACTTGAGTACTCTCTTCTCAGAGTTATCAGGAGATATGATACAATGTGCACAAGCAGGTTCCTAGTTATACTGTATAGCTATCTCTCAAGTTCATTTTCAATGGACAATGTGAAACATTTGAGTTTTGATTATCTATTCCTTATCTTCAAACCTCTAGTCAAGTCAACTACTTAAAGAAAAGTGGTAGAAATAGTGTCATGTTGCCCTAGATGCATGAATAGCACAATTCAACCAAGTCACTGAAGGAAAAAAAAATTTTCTCTACAAAATCCAGAACAAAGACTTGTATGTTAGTTTTCCTAAATGTATACTTTGAGAAAAAATGTCAGTTTTTAAATAAATTTATTTATTTTTTAAATATTTTATTTATTTATTTATTTTTAGAGAGGGAAGGGGGAAAGAGAGAGAGAGAGAAAGAGAGAGAGAGAGAAACATCAATGTGCAATTGATGGGGGCCGTGGCCTACAACCGAGGCATGTGCCCTGACTGGGAATCGAACCTGCGATGCTTTGGTTTGCAGCCCACACTCAATACACTGAGCTACACCAGCCAGGGCAAAATGTCAGTTTTTAAATCTCCTTTTATAATGGCAACCACATATCTTAGAATATATACCAAGAGTGCCTATTTAGAATTTTTATTAAAATGTAAATGAGCCAGACTGAGCTCTAATTTTAAATTCTATCTCTTTAAGACTATTAAATGCTATTCCAAGATACCAGCTTGGACCTGCTGGTATTTTAACAACAGCAAGATGGCTGACATTAGTTGCTGTTATGATGACATTATATGCCACTTTTGGAATCTATCATCTTGGGATCAGTATATTTTATAACTTTGGAGAAAAGATAACTTCTTTGAAGACAGGGAAAAATGAGTATTTTTTTTGTGTCTTTTTTGAAGGTATATTCCACCCTCCTACCCTTGCTTCACATTTCTCTTTCTCTAATCATTGGGTCCCTGAAGTTCTTCTGAAACCTTCCCTTGCTTGTTTATAATATAGTAGTACAGGGTGATGCAACTTCATCAAATTCCAAATTGCCAGATGTGATATATGAAGTGAAACTTGAGATCAGTTATGAAATCAGTAACGAGTATTCATACATGTACAATCTCATTTACAATTGCATCAAAAATACCCAGGCAAAAATGTAACCAAGGAGGTAAAAGATTTATACTGTTAAAACTAGAGATGTTGATGAAAGAAATTGAAGTAGACACAGATAAATGGAAGTATATACTGTTCACATGGATGGGAAGAATTAACATAATTAAAACATTCATATTATACAAATCAATCTATGGATTCAGTGTAATCCCCAATAAAATAATGATGACATTTTTCACAGAACTAGAACAAAGAAATCCTAAAATTTATAGAGTACTAAAAGACCCCAAATAGCCAAAGCAATCTTGAGAAAGAAGAACAAAGGTAGAGGTATTATGCTTCCTGACTTCAAACTATACTATGAAGCCATAATAATCAAACGAGTATCATACTGGCATGAAAAACAGACACATAGATCAATGGAACAGAACAGAGAGCCCAGGAATAAACCCTCACATATATTGTTAATTAATCTGCAAAAAGGGGGCAAGAATATACAGAGTCCAGCATAAATAATGCTTCTTTTTTATTATAAAATCTTCTATTAGAAATCATAAACTTGCAATTCTGTAACATAACATCACACTCAAGCACACCATATGACATTTTAGATGAATTATTCAAATTAAAACTATAAATTATTACACACATATTATTACCCTAACAAATATCCTCAAGCAATTACTTTGCCAGACCCTTAACATGGGGAAAATACAGTATCTAAAAAATGGTATTGGGGGAAAAAATGGTGTTGGGAAGACAGGACAATGATATGAAAAAAAAAAGAAGGAAAAAGAGAAAAACACTAGATCACTTTCTCAAACAGTATATGAAAATAACCTCAAAATGGGTTAAAGACTTAAATGTAACACTAGAAATTGTAAATATTCTAGAAGAAAACATTAGCAATAAACTCTTTGACATCAGTCTCAGCAGTATGTTTTTGGATGTGTCTCTTAAGGCAAAGACAACAAAAGCAAAAATAAACAAATGAGACTATATCAAACAAATAAGCCTTTGCATCACAGAGGAATTGATTGACAAAATAAAAAGGCAACCTACTGAATGGGAGAAGATATTTGTCAAAGATATCTCCAATAAGGAATTTAATATCCAAAATATATAAAGACTCATACAACTCAACATAAAAAAAAATCCAATTAGAAAATGGGCAGAGAACCTGCATAGACATTTCTCTAAAGAGGACTTATAGATAGCCAACATGAGGAAATGCTCAGTACCACTAATTGTCAGGAAAATGTAAGTAAAAACCACAAGTAGATATCACTTAACACGTGTCAGTATGACTATTATCAAAAAGACAACAAAGAAAAGCAGTTTGTGGAGAGAGAGAACCCTCGTGCACTGTTGATGAGACTAAATTTGTGCAGCCACTGTGGAAAGCAGTATGAAGATTCCTCAGATACCTAGTTAAAATAGAACCACCATACGACCCAGCAATCCCATATCTAGGTATTTATCTTAAGTAATCAAAACACTAATTCTAAAAGATATATACACCCCTATGTTCTTTGCAGCATTATTTACAATAGCCTAGATATGGAAAAAACCTAAGTATCCATTGATCGACAATTGGATAAAGAAGAGGTGGTTCAGGTTCCAGCCAAGATGGAGGCGTAGGTAGAAACCCGTCACTTCCTTAAACAACCAAAAGGAAGATAACAGTCAATCTAAAATCAATAAAGAACCAAAAGTGCCAGAAAATCAAACTGCATGGAACTCTGACAACCAAAGAATTAAACAGTCAAACAGAACAACCAGACTGGTAAGGCAACCTGAGGCGAAAGAACCTGAGGTGAGGCTGTGGCGAGGTGGCAGGCTGCATGGGCGGGGCTGACTTAAGGGGAAACTGAGACTCACAGCTGACTGTGGAGTACAGTGGGGGTTGCTGCAGTGGGAGAAACCCCTAGTCTCACACAAGAGTCCATTGGAAAGTAGGTTAGAGCCAGCAGGGGAGCTGCATTGTTCTCTCTTGCCCCTTCCCCACAGGCAGCACAGCAGTGCAGCAAGGAGGGTTGTCCTGCCCCAGTGAATACCCAAGGCCCCACCCCCTTACAATTTAACAGGTTCGCTGAGACAAAGAAATAGGGCCAAAATGAAGAAAAAGAGCAAAACTTCAGAAAGAGAGCTAAGCGATGAGGAGATAGCCAACTTATCTAATGGAGAATTTAAAGCCCTGGTAATCAAAATGCTCACAGAACTGTTCTTGAGTTTGGATGAAAAATGAAAGAGCAAATGAAAGATACCCAAAATGAAATAAAGCAAAATACTCAGGGAACCAACAGTGACAGGAAGGAAACCAGGACTCAAAGCAATGGTTTGGAACAAAGGGAAGAAATAAACATCCAACTGGAACAGAATGAATAAATAAGAATTAAAAAAAATGAAGGAAGACTTTTGAACCTCTGGGACAGCTTGAAACGTTCTAATATCTGAATTATAGTGGTGCCAGAAGGAGAAGAACAAGAATAAGAAATTGAAAACTTATCTGAACAAATAATGAAGGAACCCCCCCCCCCGCCCCAATCTGTCAAAGTTAATAGACTTCCAGGAAGCCCAGAGAGTCCCAAAGAAGTTGGACCCAAAGAGGAACACACCAAGGCACGTCGTCATTAAACGACCCAAGGTTAAAGACAAAGAGAGAATCTTAAAAGCAGCAAGAGGAAATGAGAGAGTTGCCTGCAATGGAGTTGCCATAAGGCTTTGAGTTGATTTCTCAAAAGAAACCTTACAGGCAAGAAGGGGTGGAAAGAAGCATTTGATGTCATGAAAGGCAAAGACCCATATCCAAGATTACTCTATCCAGGAAAGATATCATTTAGAATGGAAGGGCAGATAAAGTGCTTCCCAGATAAGATGAAGTTAAAGGGGTTCATCATCACCAAGCCCTTATTTTATGAAATGTTAAAAGGACTTATCTAAGAAAAAGAAGATAAAAAATATGAACAGTAAAGTGACGAAAAACTCAAAACTATCAACAAATGAATCTAAAAAAAAGAAAGAAAAACAATGGAAATAAAAACTAAGCAAACTACTAGAACAGGAAGAGAATCAGAGAAATGGACATCACATGGAGGGTTTTCAGTGGGGAGTGGGAAGGGAAGAATATCAGGAAAAGGTATAGGGAAGAAGAAGCAAAATTGGTAGGCATTAAATAGATGGGGAGAGGTAAGAAATGGCATAGGAAACAGAAAAGTCAAAGAACTGATATGTACAACCCATGGATATGAGCTAGGGGGGGAATTCTGGAGGGTGCAGGTTGGAGGGAGTATAAAGGGGGAAAATTGGAAAAACTGTAATAGCATAATCAATAAAATATACTTAAAAAGACGTGGTTCATATATACAATGGAATATTACACAGTCATAAAAATGAAATATTGCTATTTGCAACAACATGGATGGACCTAGAGGGTTGTGCAAAGTGAAATAAGTCAGACAGAGAAAGACAATGGCATATGATTTCACTTGTATGTGGAATATAAAAAATAAACAAGTAAATAAACACAATAAAAACAAACTCATAGAACAAATTGGTGGTTGCTAGATGGGAAGGGGATGGAGGCAAGGGCGAAAAAGATCTAGGGAATTAAGATGTACAAACTATTACTCTGGCTGGTGTAGCAGAGTTGGTGGGAATATCATCTCATAAACCAAAAGGTTGTGGGTTTGATTCCAGGTCATGGCACAAGCCTAAGTTGCAAGTTCCGTCCCCAGTCAGGGTGTGTAGGAGAGGTAACCTATTGATTTTTTTTTCTCGAATTGATGTTTCTGTCCCCTTCTCTCATTTCCCTTCTTTCTAAAATCAATGAGCATGTGCCCTTAGGGTGAGGATAAAAAAAGAAAGATGTACAAGTTGCTAGTTATAAAATTAGTTATGGGTATGTGAAGCATAGCATACAGTCAATAATATTGTAATAATTATGTATGGTGCCAGATGGGTACTAGATTTATTGTGGTGATCACTTTGTAAGGTATATAAATGTCTAAGCACTATGTTGGACACCTGAAAATGATATTATATGTCAACTATAACTTAAAATAAATTTAAAAATAATAAATTAAACAAAACCTAAAATTAGATAATAAAACTGTATGGAATTTGACTTTGTACCAGAAAATACTTAAATTCGGAGTGCATATGCATTAAGTACTATGCTTTTTCATTATGATTATCTGTAATTTTGTTATACACACACATATATATTTTATGCATATTAATTGTGAACATGCTTTCCTGAAATTAAGAAGGCTGTCATATCATATTAAAAACCAAAATAACTTGTTCTGCAACCTCACTGATCTCATGGTGATACATCATTAAGACAGTATAAACAAATGTGTAGATTGTACTGAAGTCTTTTCCTTTAAGACATATGGTGTGAGCTCAATTGCCAATGATGGGGCTGCTATAGCCAGAAAGGTGCCTCTGACAGCACAGCAGGTGACTGCTTTCTTGGGTTACTCAGGAGCCATTAGAATCAAATCTTTATCTGTTTTGATTTTACCACAGCTGGATTTCACATCTTCATTAGTCCTTCATCTGGACAAATAAAAGCAGTCCCAAACTATTTCCCAAAACATAAATACCCTCACTTTTTTGATGGGACATAGAATCCATGGTCACTAGCCTCACTAAGGAAAACTGTCCCTACAAGCATTCTCTTTTCTACCTTGAACCCTGTAAATTCTTTATTTTAAAATATAGACCCGTAGGTCTGATTCATGCTTTGTGAAGTTCGTGATTTATGTTTCATGGAGTCTTTGGCTACTTTGTTTCCTCATTCCTCAATGCAAGTCACTACTACTTCTCAAGCTAGTCTTACAATATTTTTGAGATGTGATCAGAACAAAATTAAAGGCAGTTTTGCAGGTAATCATTGGGTAAAATCATGTCTGTATAGGGGAAAGAAGGTTGGGTAGGAGACAGAAGAGAAAACCAAAAGCTTATGGATACAGAGTGTATCTATCAGGGAGAATGTTGGGAAAAACATAGAGGGATGTGATTTATTAATGGCAATGTAATGGATAAAAATCCAATCTGACCACAATGAGATATCAGTATATACCTATTAGAACAGCCAAGGTAAAAAATAGTGATAATTCTAAATATGGGCAATGTGGAGAAACTGGATCTCCTATATATTGCTGGTGGGAATTCAGAATGGTACAACCATTCCAGAAAATAATATGACAGTTTCTCAAAAAGCTAAATGGGCATTTACAATAAGATCCAGCAATTGCTCTCCTTGGAAATTTATCCCAAGGAAATGGAAACCTATGTTCACAAAAAAACATCTGCACGAATGTCCATAGCTTTAATTATAATAACAAAAAAATGGAAAGAACTCCAATGTCCTTCATTGAATAAATTCTGGAACATTCATACAATGGAATGCTACCCATCAATAAAAAGAACAAACTATTGGTACATGCAACAACCTTGATGGATCTCATGAATGTTATTCTTAGTGGAAAAGATATCAAAAGGCTGCACGCTCTATGCTTGCATTCATATAGCCTTCATGAAATGATAAAACTGTAGAGATGGAGAACAGATTAGTGGTTGCCATGGCACAGAAACAGGGTAGGGATGAAGTGGGTGGTGATAAATGGTAGCATGAAGGAGTTCCTTTGTAGTGATGGAACAGATTTATATCTTGATTCTGGTGATGGTTTCACAAATCTTTTCATGGGATAAAATTGCATAGAACCAAAAACACATACACATATAAGCATGTGCATGTAAAAATGGTGAAAATGGAATAAATTTTGTAGTTAACTTATGCTAGTTAATGATATTTTACCAATGTAAAATTTCCTGGTTCTAATATTATACTATAGTTGTATAAGATGTCACTATTGGGGGAAATTAGGTTAAGGGTACAAAAGACTCTGTTTACTAATTTTACAACTTTTTGTGAGTTTATAAGCATTTCAAAATAAAGAATTTAAAAAATCCATCAAGCCTGTTTTTGTTTTAATTGTGTACACCAAAGCTCTCCCTGTTTCTACAGTGTAAATATTTACCATGTCTTTGGTTAATCACAGTGTATCTTGTACTATTTTGGAAGATCACATTCATTTGTAATTATATGAGATAAAGACACTAGCTTAGAATGCCAAATTGAGATGTCAAAGTGTGTTGGACTGAAATATAGGCTAAACATCACACTGAAGGGAAGAAAGTAACTCTTACATGGCTCTGTAAAGCTGGATCTCACCTCTCTGCCACATTTCATTAGTGCACAAAGGAGTAGGAATGCAGACTTTTTTGTTCTAAGGGTAGATCATGGGACATGGAATATTAATTTTCTGTATATAGAACATTGATGATGTGTGCATAACAAAGAACAAGAGTCTCATTATCAACCCACACTGAAGGAGCAAGAAAAGTGCAAAAATCACTGTAAGGGTAAAGCTAGTCAAGAGAAACAAGCAGATCTTTAATAACCATTGTCAATGTTTACTTGGGGAGGTAGATTATCCTGAAAGCAGAAGGATGAAGTAGCAAGATAAGCTTAAGCACATTTTGATGGGCATGGACAAATAGAAGCCAAATAACAAAATGAACTAGAATTCAGTGCTTTCATTCCCTATTTATGTGGTAACCACCTTAAGAAGCTGAAAGCACCATCAGGCAAAGATACTGGATTTAATCAACGATAGTTTCCTAATTATTTTTGGCTCAGAGTATGTCTCTAGAGTTTTCAAATAGTTAAAAATCCAATAATCCCCTTCAGAGGCTGCATACCAGGATACCCCAACCTGCTTCCTTCTGTGTGAGCAATCACGTGTTCCATCAGCTAAGACAGGTATTGATTATGTATGATGAACTATGGCTAATTTCTTTTTTACAAGAAAATAAATAATTTTGCGGCTCATTAGGCTGGTCATTGCTCTGATTTGTTCAACCTTTGCTGTGCTTTTTTATCAGCTGTTTTTTTTCAGACCTCATTTTCCCTTGCAAAGCTTCAGTAATCAAATGAATTGCTGGACCCATCAATCTGATGCCATGACCTGTTAAAATGGGATTCATCAGAAGAATTTCATTATGTTTTTGTTAGAAGAGTTGTCAGAAATATTTCATTCCTGCTCTCTGGGTCCATTGAGTGACAGGTGACTGAGACACGCATGAAGGAAGTGAAGCATTTGTTGAGTTTTCAGTTGAGATGCAGACTGAGTCAAAGCTTCCTATGTATAGTCTCCTTTGTAGAAAAGATTTTCCCAGTCATGAGTAGACAATTAAACTTGGGATCTTCTCCTTTTGAAAGATTAACCAAGGTGGGAGTGTACTTTGGGTTTAAATACCAAATATGTTCCTGAAGACCCTTCTACGTCCCCCCGCATTATCCCCTCCCAACTCTCTTCTAAGTTACTGTCAGTTTGTTCTTAATTTCAATGTCTGCTTATATTTGTTTGCTTATGTTTTGTTTATTAGGCCCCACTCATAGGTGGGATTGTATGGCATTTCTCTTTCACCACCTGGCTTATTTCACTTAGCATAATGCTTTCCAGATCCATCCATGCTGTCACAAAGGGTAGGAGCTCCTTCTTTCTTTCTGCTACGTAGTATTCCAACCAAAGGGGGGTAGGATCAAGGATGGGAAGTGGGGAAGGCTGGGGTGGGGGGAAGTGGTGGGGAAAATATGGAGATAACTATATTTGAATAACAAAACAATAAAAAATGTGAAAAACAAAACAAAACAAATGTGTGTTTGGGCAGTAGCAAGTCCCCAAGGAGGATTTAAGTTGAAAGTAGAAAAAATATTTACAGAGACACTTTTAGTGTGATTCCTGTTTGCCTTAACAATAATCACTGAAGCAATTAATCTGCAAAATAGAATCATGGACTGAAATGGGAAAAGGGACCTTTATTGAACAAGATGCAAATCAGTTTCAGTATGTCCATTCCAAGGATGAAAATAGTGATCAAGAGTCAGCCAGATCAAACTTTAGGCAACCTTCTTGACCATAAACCACTGATCTCCTTTTACAGCATTTTGGAAAACTTGCCATTGCAACTTCTTTCTCTGCTACCTTGAGATGTTAATCTTCCACAATCCCAAACTGTTTTCTGCTTCCTTTGAAATGTAATACTTGAGAAAGATAGGGCCCTAATCTTCCAGTCATTGTGGGAGAGCAGAAGCCTACCTTTCATAAGCACCAAATAGCAAATGCAGATGGCCTAAAATATTGACTAACCTTCCGCTTATGTCCTTTAGCTCAGGGGTCCCTAACCCTCAGGCCACGGACTGGTACAGGTTTCGGGCCTGTTAGAAACTGAGCTGAGAGGGAAGCTTGCCAGAGTTCTACCTCCAGTCACTGCCTCTGGCGCCACAATACACCCCCCTCCTTGCCTCTGCACCCCTTTTCTTGCTGCCGCAACCTCCTAAGGCAGTCCACAGCAGAAGGTGAGCAGCAGAGAGCAGCTCCCTGGAGCTCTGCCTCCTGCCCCCTCCCCCCTGTCAGTGGAAAAACCGGTCCTTGGTGTCAAAAAAAAAAAAAAAAAAAGTTGAGGATGGCTGCTTTAACTCACTCCAGCCTTTAAAAATCCTCCTGCCTTTTATTTCATTGCAGTTGAGTCCCATCTCTTTCCCTTGTTGCAGTAATCTCTCTTTCCTATTGAAGCGGCTTTGAATAAAGTTTTCCTCAACTATTTAACTTGTCTGGGATAATTTTTCTTTCACCATAGATCCCAGAGAATTTTTAAATTGTTTTTGCTATTATAGATGTCCAATTTTTCCCCTTTCGCCTCCCTGCACCCATCCTTCATACCAGACTTATAGTCGATCCCCACACTGTTGTCCATGTCCCTTGGGTCCTTCCTGTATGTTCTTTGACTAGTCCCTTACCATCTTTCAATCAGTCCCCGCCTCCTCAACTCCCTGCCTTACAGCTGTCAGTCTGTTGCATGATTCCATGCTTCTGGTTCTATTTTGCTGGTTAGTTTATTCTGTTAGATTCCTCTTAAAAGTGAGATAATATAATATTTGTCTTTCACTGACTAAGTTATTAACTTAGCATAATAGTCTCCATATCTACCCACACTGTCACAAACAGCAGGAATTCCTTCTTTTTTTGTTTATGTAGCACAGTTTTGAAATCCATTCATCTACTGATGAACACTTAGGCTGTTTCCAAATCTTGGCTATTGTAAATAGCACAGCTATGAACACACAGGAGCATAAATTCTTTTCAATTGGTGTTTTGGGATTCTTAGACATTATTCCCAGCAATGGAATTGCTGGGACAAAAGGAGTTCCATTTTTAGTTTTTTACTGTTTTCTACACTGGCTGCACCAGTCTGCATTTCTACCAGCAGTGCACTAGGGTTCCCTTTTCTCCATCATCCCCAGCACTTGTTTGTTGATTTATTAATGATAGCAATTTTGGCAGGTGTGAGGTGATATCTCATTGTGGTTCTTAAAAAATTATTTGTTTATTTATTTTTAGAGAGAGGAGAAGGAAGAAAGAGAGGGAGAAAACATTGATGTGTGAGAGAAACACACATCATCAGTTGCCTCTCACATACTCCCATTTGGTGACCAGGCCCACAACCCAGGTATGTGCCCTGACTGTAAATCGAACTGGTGACTTTTCTGTTCACAGGCTAGCACCCAATCCACTGAGTCACACCAGCCAGGGTTCTCATTGTGGTTTTAATTTGCATCTCTCTGATGGCTAGAGAGGTTGAGCATCTTTTCATATGTCTATGGGCCATCTGTATGTCCTCCTTAAAGAAGTGTCTTCTCAGGTACTTTGCCCATTTTTTAATTGGATTGTTTTCCTGGTGTGGAGTTGTATGAGTCCTTTATATATTTTGGAGACTAAGCCCTTGTCTGATGTATCATTGGCAAATATGTCCTCCCATATAGTTGGTTCCCTTTTCATTTTGCTGATACTTTGTTCAGCCAGGAAGCTTTTTAATTTGATGTAGTCCAATTTGTTTATTTTTTTCCTTTATTTCCCTTACCCTACAAGATATGTTGGCAAAAATTTTGTATGTGGGATATCTGAAATTTTTTTTAATTTTTATTTTTTAAAGATTTTATTTATTTATTTTTAGAGAGGGAAGGGAGGGGGAGAGAGAGAGAGAGAGAGAGAGAGAGAGAGAGAGAGAGAGAGAGAGAAACATCATTGTGCAGTTGCTGGGAGACATGGCCTGCAACCTAGGCATGTGCCCTGACTGGGAATCGAACCTGCGATGCCTGGTTTGCAGCCTGCGCTCAATCCACTGAGCTACACCAGCCAGGGCGGATATCTGAAATTTTATTGCCTATGTTTTCCACTAGTGTATGTATGGTATCCAGACTTACATTTAAGCCTTTTATCCATTTTGAGTTTATCCTGATATATGGTGTAAGTTGGTGATCTAGTTTCATGTTTTTGCATGTACCAGTCCAGCTCTCCCAACACCATTTATTGAAGAGATTGTCTTTACTCCATGTATGCTCATGTCCCCTTTGCCCAATATTAATTGACCATAAAATCATGGGTGTATTTCTGGGCTCTATATTTTGTTCCATTGATCTACAAGTTTGGCCTTATGCCAGTAGCAGGCTGTTTTGATGGCAGTTACAGTGGACTTGTATGATAGTTTTATATTAGGTATTATGATCCTTCCAACTTTGTTCTTCTTTGTTAAGATTGCTGAAGGTATTTGCATTTTTTTTGTTCTGTTACATTGTTGGAGTATTTGTTCTAGATCTGTAAAGTATGCCATTGATATTTTAATAAGAATTGCATTAATTCTATGGATTGCTTTGGTTAGTATGGACATTTTATTGATGTTAATTCTTCCAGTCTATTAACAGGGTACATGCTTCCATTTATTTGTGTCTTCTTCAATTTATTTCTTTAGTGTTCTATTGTTTTCTGAGTATAGGTCTGTTACCTTCTTGGTGAAATTTATTTCTAGGTACTTTTTTGTTGTTGCTATATTACATGGAATTTTTTTCTTAGTTTCTCTTTCTGATAGTTCATTGTTGATGTACAAAAATGCCATTCGTTTCTCAATATTGGCTTTCTATTCCATTACTTTGCTGAGTTTACTAATTAAGTCTAGTAGTTTTTTGGTGGAGTCTATAGGGGTTTTTATGTACATTATCATGTCATCTGCAATAATGACAGTTTTACTTCCTTCTTTCCAATTTGGCTGCCTTTTATTTCTCCTTCGTGTTAGATTGCTGTGGCTAGAAGTTCCAGTACTATGTTAAATAAAAGTCACCCTTGTCTTGTTCCTGATCTTAAGGGAAATGCTTATATACTGAGTATGGTATAACCAGTAGGTTTCTCATATATGGCCTTTATTATGTGGAGGTATGTTCCCTCTATTCCCTCTTTGCTGAGTGTTTTTTTTAATCATAAATTGGTGCTATATTTTAGCAAATGCTTTTTCAACGTTTATTGATATGATCATGTGATTTTTGTCTTACATTTTGTTTATGTGGTATATCACATTTATTGATTTGCAAATATTGTACCATACTTGCATCCCTGGGATAAATCCCACTTGATCATGGCATATAATCTTTTTAATGTATTGCTGGATCCAGATTGCCAATATTATGTTGAGCATTGTAGCATCTGTGTTCATCAGAGATATTGACCTGTTATTTTGTTTCTTTGTAATATCTTTACCTGGTTTTGGACAAGGATAATACTAGTTGTATAAAAAGTGTTTGGGAGTCTCCTCTCCTCTTGGATTTTTTCGAATAGTTTGAGAAGAATTGAAGTTAGTTCTTCTTTGAATGTTTGGTAAAATTAGCCTGTGAAGACATCGGGTCCAGGGCTTTGTGTGCTCAGAATGTTTTTTTATTACCGCTTCAATTTTGATAGTCTGCTCAGGCTTTCTGCTTCTTGATTTGGTTTTAGAAGATTGTATGTTTCTAGAAATTTCTCCATTTCATACATGTTGTCCAGTTTCTTCGTATATAGTTGTTCATACTAATTTCTTACAATCCTTTGTATTTCTGTGGTATTAGTTTTTACTTTTCTTCTTTCATTTCTGAGTTTATTTGATTCCTCTCTTTTTATCTTGATAAACCTGGTTAAGGGTTTATCAAGTTTGTTTATCTTTTCAAGAACCAGCTCCTGGATTCATTGATCCTACACATTGTTTTTTAGTCTCTATGTCATTTAATTCTGCTCTGATCTTGATTTTTTCCTTCCTTCTGCTTGCTCTGGGCTTTGTTTGTTGTTGTTCCTCTAATTCTTTTACCTGTAGGGTTAGGTTGTTTATTTGAGATTCTCCTATCTTCTTTAGGTAGGCCTGTATTCCTATGAACTTCCCTCTCTGGACTGCCTTTGCTGTGTTCCATTGGTCTTAGGTTGTTGTGTGTTCATTTTTATTTGTTTCCAGAAGCTTTTTGATTTCTCTCTTGATCTCCTTGTTAACCCATTCATTATTTAATGACACGTTATTCAGCCACCATTTATTAGAATATGTTTGAAATTTTTTTTTCTTGCATTTGGTTTCTAGTTTCAGGTCATTCATTGTGCTCTGAGAAGATGCTTGATATATTACCATTTTCTTGAATTTGTTAAGGCTTGTTTTGTGTCCTACTGTGGGAGAACTCTGTCCCACAGAGCTCTGTGGGCCTTTGCAGAG
Organism: Tonatia bakeri; assembly: GCA_004024845.1. Classification (NCBI taxonomy): domain Eukaryota; kingdom Metazoa; phylum Chordata; class Mammalia; order Chiroptera; family Phyllostomidae; genus Tonatia; species Tonatia bakeri. Next base: position 46,270 of record PVIA01005424.1, read on the forward strand.
GAGAATAACACTACCAAGACATGATATGCTTGGGGAGAAAAGGCTGGCTAATCTCAGAGGAAAAGAGCCCCTGAGGTCCTTTCTCCTGAGGCTTTTGTTGACAATAATAGTGCAGGGGTATACCACATGCATGCAAAGCTCATCAATCAATGTCTAAAGTCCATAGTTACAGAAAACAGACATTATAGATAATTATTCAGGAAACACAGAGATCTGCTTCAGGTCAGTGTGCTGCTGATGCCAGAGGGTCCTTAAGGCATGGTTCATTTGTTTAGGAGTTCACCCCTTCTGCTTTGGATTTAGATATCTGATTCCTGGCAACAGGGTTATACAAAGCAAAACAAGCCTCAAGGGGTATAATGCATTCCTTAGGCCAGATTTCCCCGGGAACCCTTGGTGCTAGCATTGGGTCATGCCTGCCTCCCAGCATTCCCAGCATTCTGATCAAGACTTACAGCCCCTATTCAAGGCCTAGCTTGCATAGGTGCTACAATTCTCAATACCCCACAAAGTGGTCACCAACATCCTACATCATGGTCTATCTTTGAAAATGATCGAAGCATTTGATAAGACTGTGTATTTTGTTTCTTTGGGGTGAAATCTATCTCTTTCTTAAAGTTCTCCAATATTTTCTCTATATTTTAGGTGCACCTATATTGGTTGCATATATGTTTACAATACTTATATGCTCTTTTTGAACTCCCTTAAGTATTATGTAGTGACCTTCTTTGTAGGCCTTCATTTTGAAGTCCGTTTTGTCTGATATAAGTATTGCTAACTCAGCTTTTTTCCCATCCATTTGCACCTAATATTTTTTTTTTCATCCTTTCACTTTCAGCTTGTGTACATCTTTTGTTCTCATGTGGGCCTCTTGTGGTCATGATATATGCAAGTCCTATTTTCTTATTCATTTAGCTACCCTATGTCTTTTGATTGGAGCATTTAATCCATTTACATTTAAGGTTATTATTAATAGGTACTTATTCATGGCCATCTTTTCTCTTTGTACCTGCATTCCCCCCTGCCCTCTCTCTCTCACTTTCTCCTTCTTATCCAAGTAGTCCCTTTAGCATCCTTTATAATGCCTGCTTGGTGGAGATGTACTCTTTTAGCCTTCTTTTGTCTGGAAAACTCTTTATTTCTCTGTCCATTTTAAATGAGAGTTTTGCTGGATAAAGTAGTTGGTCACAGGTCCTTGCTTTTCATTACCTGGAATATTTATGCCAAATCCTTTCTGGAATGTAGTGTTTCTGTTGAGAAATAAGCTGATAGCCTTACCAGAGCTCCCTTATATGTTACTAGCTGTTTCTCCCTTGCTGCCTTTAAAATTTTCTCTGTCTTTAAATTTTGCCATTTTTATTGTAATTTGTTTTGGGGTGGGCCTCTTTGGGTTCATCTTTGGGACTCTCTGTGCTTCTAGGACTTGTGTGACATTTTTCCTCCCCAAGTTAGGAAAGCTTTCTGTTATTATTTTTTTCAAACAGGTGTTCTATCCCTTTCTCTTTTTCTTCTTCTTCTGGTATTCCTTAATGCAAATATTATTACATTTCATGTTGTCCCATAACTCTCTTAAACTATCCTGGTTCTTTTTGAGTCCTTTCTTGTTTTGTTGTTCTGACTGGGTGTTTTTTTCTACCTTGTCTTCCAACATGCCAATTTGATTTTCTGCTTCATCTAGTCTTTTAATCTTTCTAGTGTGTTCTTCATTTCAGATATTGCATTCTTCATTTCAATTGGTTCTTATCCAAGGTTTCTATGTCCTTTATCATGCTGATGTCTTTCCCACCAAGTTCCTTGTAGGTCTCACTAAGTTCCTTGAGCATCCTTAAAACCATTACTTTGAACTCTATGTCTAATAAATTGTTTACTTTGATTTCATTTAGCTCTTTTTCTGGAGATCCTGCCTTTTCTTTTGTTTGGTGGTTGTTTCTTTGTTTCCCTAGTTTAGATGTCTATTTTGTTTGTTTCTATGTATTAGATTGATTTTCTTTGACTCTGTCTTGTGGAGTGGACTTATGTGTTAGGAGTTCTGTGGGACACAGTGGTGCAGAGTCCTTGATCTCCTGATCCAGATGCTTCAGGAATGTCTTCTGTGTGTGTTATGTGGACTCTCTTGTTGTATTTGGGTCCTGATATAGGCCCATTTGTTGGTCAGAACTCTCCTCTGGCTAGCTGACTGAGGTGCTCAACCCATACTATCTCTTGTACACTGTTGCATAGGTGCTGGCAGATCAATGTAAAACTACACAAAACAACCCCAACATAGCAACCCCTCCCCCAACCACAACAGTAATGAAAAAAAGAGCAAAGAATAGTAAAAATGGAAAGAGAAATGGAAGATTAGAGAAGAGGGAAAAGGAAAAAGAATATGAGAGGACCAAAGGAAAGAAAAATGACTATAAGAGGAGAAAGGTCTAATATGAGTAATGAATTGAAAGAGGAAAATGGGGGAAAGGAACACAGAAAAAGTACCATAAATAATAAAAGAAGAGTGGAAGTGACCAATGGAGTAATCAAAGGTAAGAGGAAAATAGGAGACATGAAAGAAAAGATAAAGCACCAAAAGTAAAAGAAAAAGAAAATATAGATTAAAAAAGTAATGAAAAGACTATGGAAAATAATAAAATTGTGAAAATAATGAAAAAATACCAAATGAATTGGCCTGAGCAGAGTTGGTATTTGTCTGCTGGTTTCTGCTTTTGGATGCTGCTCTGGTGTCTGAGCCTGATGTCAGGTGCTGCCACATCTGGCCCTCAGCAGCCTTTTCAAAGCTACATGCAGTCCATAGTTTGTGGCTGATTCCTCTTGGTTTGGGTGCTCCCAGGTTGGGCCAAACTGCTCTGTAAAGCTGGTTTTTATCAGCAATGGGTCCAGAGATGTGTCAGTAAATGTTCCAAGTCACCACAGGATTCATCTCTGTATTGAGAAGGCTTCTAGGTTTGGGTTGGATCCCTAGTCAGGGCACCTACAGGAGGCAACCTACTTCTCTCTCACACTAAATCCTATCTCTGTCTCTCTCTCTCAAATCAGTAAAATATATACTGTATGTTTCATCTTCTTTCAAGTCTCATATCATCCTGTTATGGTAGGGGAAGGGAGGGAAGAGTCCAGCAACAAAACTTAACATGGAACAATGGTAGGATGCTCATGCTGCTCCCTCCATTGAGTCTTGGCATTGGGCTCCCACCACAGCCTCTGCAGCCAGCACCGCCCTGGCTGCCTCTCAGTTCTTCCCTCTGCATGCACTGCAGCCCTAGAAACCTGGCTTCTAGGAGCAGGGTATTCAGCCTGTCCCAGTGCAGAAGGTGTGGCTGTCGGGAGCCGACCAACAGCCGACCCTTGACATAGTTGGGACAGATGAGATGCATCTGCACAGCAGAGGTGACTGTGGCCGGATCTCCCGTCTAGCTCTTCCTGTATGCCTGTCCCTGCTAGCAATGGTGGTGGGATTTTTGAACACCTGTGCTTTATAACAAAAAATCTGCATGATGCCTCTGATTCTGCAAGAAATGACTTATTGAGCATAGAATAGAAATCCCTAACAACCCTAATGCTGCCTACTTCCCCCACCTGGAAAGTTAAGGACAAAATTAAACTATGGGCTGATCAGCTGCCAGAACGCTAGAGGAAGCTGTTGCTAGGAATGTCCCTTAAGGAGTCACCACTTAAAAGCTCAAGATATATTAAAGCCACTACCCCTTCCATACCCTGGACAGGAATGTTTATTGATGAGACCAGGTAGATAAAGAAGGAAGGAGATTTAATTAAATATAATAATCGCAGTACATGGAAATGAATACAAAACATGCCCCCCCCCAAAGATGTATAAGTTAACAGACCTAGGCAAAAGACCATTTATCTAACTTAGACAATGTAACCTTAATAAACAATAGTTGACTTTTAAGTCACCCCTTGCACCCTTTTAATTTAGACCAATCTATAGAACCTTAGTAGACATTTAGTTATTAATTGGCACCTGAAAGTTTGTGCCCGTATAGCTTCGTTGGCTATCTGATTGATAACCCTCTTGGTCAAAATAATCTTTGTTTAACATAATTGATCTGTAAAACCTTCTGTAGTTTTCTAAGTTGTGTCTTTGTTTAACATGATTGATCTGTAAAACCTTCTGTAGTTTTCTAAGTTGTGTCTTTGTTTAACATGATTGATCTGTAAAACCTTCTGTACTTTTTGAAGTTATTTCTATGGTAACCTTTTCTGTTTTAATAATCACACTATACACCTGCTCCATTGAGTGTTGTATAACCTCCCCTATAAAAATAAAAATTGATTCTTCTTGGGGAGTCAGTCAGACCTAGAGAGTCTGGCTGTCCTCCAGGACCTCACCTGACGTCTCATTCCATTTTTTTCACCTGAGCCGTTCCTCCTTCGGGGACCCTGAGACCCGTCAAGGCTGAACCCTGGCATGTGGCCACTCTGGCAACTTCTTCCTGAGGAGGACTTTATAAATTTCACAAAATGGCATGTGGTCTGAACCTATGCAGCAAAAAGTGCTGGGCCAGGTGGTGTCTGTGGCAACAGAGCTCAGATCACCTGCCTCCTAGCACCTGCACAAATGAACACTTGCACACTCGCCTGCATACACACTCATCACACATACTCTCACACACACTTAACTAGTATTTGAAGTTTATTGCTTTGTAGTTAACTGCAAGATAGGTCCAGGGCTGGGTGCAAGTAGATAGAGCTTCTAGCTACTCTGCAGCTATCTTGGAACCCTTTATTCCAGATAATTTCTTTGACTTTATTTTTAATATCTACAAATCTGTTTGGATACATTTTTATTTGCGCATTAGGTTAACCCAGTTTTCACCCCATGTCATAATTTATTAGATCACTTAAAAAAGGCATAAATGTCATTCAGAAGCTAAGCTGCCTTAAAAAGTAATGTCAGTATCAACTCTAGGCAAAATCGTGTAGAATACTCACTTCTCTGTTTTCAGCATGTCTCTCTCTGGTTGAGCCATGACAGTGAACTCTTCTGGTTTCCTGATAGTGGGAGGCCCTCCTTGCAGAGCTAGATCTATAAAATCAGCTGTGCAAGCTGCTTTTTATTCTGGGCTTGATCCCCTGCTCTTACCTTTGATATTTTCTTGTATGTCTCATTATGGATTTGGTTTTGTTCTAAAAATATTCTTGTGCCTTTTACAGAGCATCTGTCACTACTTAGTGGAAATTGGAGCTATTGGCTCTAGGTTCAGAGACACAGCCTAATGGACACAGAACTAAGATAGCGATCTGGTCTATCCTTTAGAGTGAGTTAAGTTTTATTATCACAGAGAGCAGCAGTGGCTGCTCATCCTGGAGTCCCAGGGTCTGATCTGATAATCACCAACCAGTTCAATTCCTTAGTTGGGTTGATATTTTGGGTCAGTGAACCAGGTTCAACATGCCTTTAAATTATATTATTTTGTAGGGCATATTGTTAAACTGGGCATGGGGAATATAAAAGGATCAGAAAATACAAAGCCTCATGTAAAAGACAGTAGCTTTAAACCATTGCAAGAGGTGCCTAATAAAATGTAATTTCAATAACTATCTTGGTGATAAGATACTGTACCCTGGAATGAGATTGGACTGGCCCAAGTCTTCTCAAATTTTGTTTCCTCTGCTTACTTGCCTCTGCTAGTTATAGCTCTTGGCTGTTGTTCCTTATTCTTCACTGGGCATTATTCTGATACATAGATAATGATTCTGACTTTGAGCTGGACTTTGTTGAAACTCTTGCAAAAATGACCTACTATGCCTATTATTTTGGCCTTGCCCTTACTGGTCTTAGAAAACTCTGGAATTCAGACATCTTGGAAGACAGAAATTTTAATTAAATCATAGATTTTTAAAGTTGAAGCTGACTATAAAGCCAGAAAAAAATAGCATTCAGTATTACTAAATGACATCAATCTGTCAAATGATGCTTTGGTTATGTTAACTGGGAAATAAATGCATATGTTGTAGGTATAACATGATATCCTTGACTTCATTAGCCTGTGACTGTAACAGGGTGCAGCCAAGAGGGGAGCCCCAAATAGGGATTTGAAATGGGGTCCAGAACTCAAGGTGTTCAGGAAATAATAGGATGTCCTTATCCCCCCCTCCCCAAATAGGTGTGGGTTGGGGGATGGGACACATGGAGCAGGGCCATTGAGAGCTGTTTTGCATAGCAACAGCCTTGCAACTAACCTCTGGTGTGGTCATTTAACACATCTATAACCTTTAACTGGTTACATAGATATGTTAAATAGCTGGAGCCATGCTCTGAGCCAGGGGAATGGAAGTAACTTCACCACCAAGACATAACTGGGGGGGCAGGTCCCCTGAGTTACAGCACCTGCATGGGAGCTTGGAGAAGATTGACTCTATCTGCCCAGACTCATGATGGCAGTTCAGTGAAGTTGGAAGGATATGAGAGTGCTGGCAAGTGTAGTCAATTGTGGGAGGAGTAGGAAATTAGGCTGCAGAGGAAGAGGGGCACAGAGATTTAAACTGAGACATGACAGGCATTGGAGGGAAAACCATGCATCTTTGGCAGAGTGACGACCCCCTCCCTGCAGCCATTGGGGAGAACCACATGGTTTTGCCAGACTAGGGACTCCTGAGGCCCTGGAAGGGAGAACTATGTGGCTTTGCCAGAGTGGGGACCCCCGCAGCTTTAGAAGGGGGAACTGTTACAGAGCAAAACAAGGGGGCCCCGGGACGATGATACTCTTACTGAAAGAGACTCAGGTCCGTCATGTCTGCTGCCTTAAAGGAAAGATATCTCTCAAAGCCAGAGATCCGTGAAAAGGAAAGGAAACGTTTATTTAGTGCTATACAAACTTAAAGTAGTGACCTAATGTCTTTACCAAAATCCCAAAGTCCCTTAAAACACCCACAAACACACACAGTCCTTTCTTCCCCCTTTGCCCAGTCTGGAGTACCGTATCTCAGGAAAGGAAATAGAAGTCCTTGGCTCAGGCAGTGTCTGGTTATTCCCAGTAATCTGTGCTCGGCTGGTAGGCCTCTCTCGGTTCTCGGCACCATCAGCTGTGTCACCGTCCAGGCAGGATCTCCAATTAATCCAAAGCCATGCAGCACTGTCTCATGGCCTACTGGTAAGAGTTCTTTCACCCTTCTTCCAGGCAAAGTCTCTCTTGCTTCCCAGGCCGCGTGACCAAAAGAAGCACCTCAAAGCCACGCAGTCCTCTCCTACCAGAGCTGCGGGGGTCTGCACTCTGGCAAAACCGCGTGGTCCTCTCTCACATGGCTGCGGGAGCCCCTACTCTGCCAAAAGCCGCATGGTTCCCTCCTCTATGGCTGCCGCGCCTGGGCTTTTAAATCCCCGCGCCAATCTTCCTCTGTAGCCCCACTTCCGACTCCTCCCACACTTGGCCACACCTGCCCTCAATCTGGTATCCTTTCCAGTTTTTCTGGTCGCCATCGTGGGTCTGGGCAGGTATGGCCCCATGTCTTGGAGCCAATCATCTCCAAGCTCTCACACAGGCGCTGTAACTCGGGGGGACCTCCCCCCCCAGTTACATCTTGGTGGGGAAGTTACTTCCACCCCCCTGGCTCAGAGCATGGCCACAGCTACTTAACATATCTATGTAGCCAGTTAAAGATTATAGATATGTTAAATGACCACACCCCAGAGGTCAGCTGCAGAGCTGTTGCTATGCAAAACAGCTCTCAATGGGCCTGCTCCATTTGTCCCTTTCCCCCACCCACACCTGGGGGTGGGGGTAGGACATCCTAGTATTTTCTGAACACCTTGAGTTCTGGACCCCATTTTAAATGTCCATTTGGGGTCCCCCCCTTGGCCGCACCCTGTAACAGAACCACCACCCAGCTTTAGCAGAGATCCCGGTGACAGCTGATGGTGCCAGGAACTGAGGGAGGCCTACCAGTGGAGATGGATTACTGGGAAGAACCGGGGGCTGCCTGAGCCATGGACTTCTATTTCTTTTCCTGAGATACAGCACCCTAGACTCGTCAAAGGGGGGAAGGAAGAACTGTGTGTGTTTGTGGGTGTTTGTTTTAAGGGACTTTGGGATTTTGATAAAAACATTAGATCACTACTTTAAGTCTGTATGATAGGGGACTCAAAACTTGGAAAATTTTAGCTTAAGGTAAAAGGCTATAAGTCTAGCAAGTAATGTGTATGTTAAGCTTTTGTTTCAGAAACTACAGATAAGGCCCATCTTGGCTCCTAAGAAAAGCAGTTGACCTCCTGGGGCACTGGGTAGAGATTACCACCTGGGGACATGTTGGAGGCATCCGGGCCTTTTGTGTGACCAACCTCTGCCCTTGGGAACAACTAACTGTCGAGAACCGGAAGGCTGCGGCTTTGCTCACCTAATCCTCCCTGAATTTCAAAGCCCTCACCACACCTTTCTTGTCCTCCCCCATCCCCCTTATAAAAGATCTGGCCAGGAAAGAGAAGGCAAGATGAACCCGCCATCTTCTTGGATCACTGGCCATCTGAATAAAGTGCCCATAAAAGATTCAATCGCTGTCATTGCTTATTGGAATTGGTAGTGACAGGCAGCCTGAATGCCAGTGTCTTTTCCGGTTACATGTATAGCATTAAATAAACATTTCCTTTCTTTTTCACAAATCTCTGGCATTGAGAGACATCTTTCCTCTGGTGGTGGACATAACAAACCTGGGTGGTTCCTTTCTGTAATAGTATATTGCCCCCAGCCACCCCAGGCCCCCCTTTATTCTGTAACATGACCACAAAATATAATTACATATTTAGTTTTAACAACCAATTTTGTCCGTTAACACCCTTATGAGTCATCCAAAATTAACTGCTCCCTAATGCCCACTATGAGACCCTTGGGTGCCCACAATCCAGTCTACCATTTGGTGAGGGCTTCCCATTGACAGTGCCTGTTTTTGGAATGCCAACATCCATCTCAATGTTGGTGTCTCTAAGTCACTTCTTGTTCTTGGCATGCCAGAGAAACCCTGGATTCTCTGTTGAGATGGGGAATCTAACTTGTTTTCTGCTGAATGTCACACTTTGTTAATAGGGTCTAGAAACTCTCTTGAACAGTTGCCGATATGAGCCCCTTGGCTATGATCTTAACAAGTCTCATGTTAAAAAAATGTTGCAGTTGTTCCCAATGGTACTTATTCTTTTCTCTTTCCCAACTGCCCTTTTCTTTCACCAGTGTGCCCCTCTCCCAAAAGCAAATGTTTCTTTCTGCCTCAGCTATGAACTAAAGCTTGTGGGAAAACTCAATCAAAGGAAACATATGCCAGGGGGGACATGGAGCTTGGAGGAAGAAAGGTGGGATATTGTTAGTTTCAGCAGCATCTGGATTCCAACTCAGTGAGGCAACAATGTCCTGGTTGGCTAACATAAAGAGTCTTGGTATAACAGAAACCCTCATCTACATCAAAAGCCCTTTCCTCCCTTCATTTCAAGTCTCCTTGGTTGTCCTGTTTCCTTAGAGCTGCTCTCTGCCAGAAGCTAGGCTAAAAGCCCCCAAACAGCAGTTCTAGAAGAGGCTAGTGTCAGGAAAATGCACTGACCTGGTTTCTGGGTCTCTGAAGTAAAAGCACAGGGTGGCTTGGAGGTCAGCTGGTAGTGGCTGTTATTGTCAGTGCTTCTGCTGCTACCTCTTCCCCTGCAGAGAGAGGAATCAGTTGATAAAAAGGCAAGAATAAAAACATAAGGGGTAGAAAACCAATAGGGTCAGAGGACTTCAATTTATCTGTCTGAAGCAGGGACCTCTCAGGCCAACATGAAGCATTTCTCTATAGGAAATCTTAATTGACCTTATTTGAATCAGCTTGTTTTTTCTTTGTCTCTCTTGCTTAAGCAAGGTGAGTGCCAGGGACAATGATTGTGAATTCTATTCTCACTGGGGCTGGAGGTGCATTCAGCTAATCTGGTAATTCTAACCTGGTTGATGTCTTCCCTTGAGATTGGAATTTCAGGATTTGGATGCCCAGTGATAAATGAGGATCTGATGATAAGAGATAATTGGGAAAACCATTATCCGTCCCTATGTTTTACAAGGTTATTATGAGACATTCAAAAGATCCTCTAGTTAAGAAAAATTTATACTGCGTTTTAGGAAAGTTTAATTTGAATACTTTTTTTATTCATTGATAATTCCCATTTTATATGTTATGGTTGCAACTCATTTTTGAAATATATGCATGCCACCTACAACTTTTAGCAATCCCCAATTTAATACATAAATGACTTCCAAAAGAGCCCTTGAATGGTCACACCCTTAAGCATTAATCCCTCAGGATAATGAGGTTCTGACCCACATAAGATAATCTTAGAAATGAAGCCTGGGGTCTGTTGACCACAGAGACAAAGTTCTGGTCAAACTAGAGATATCATTTAGGCTTCAGTTGTGTTTCAGCTCCAGGACCAGATAAGCAGCAAGGCCAGGTGGGGCGATTAGTGGCCGACGTCCGGACCAGCTGTGATGACTAATGATCTCCTGCCCTGGTGCTGACCAGTCAGTAGAGACCATGGACCTGAAAGGAAGCATTTGGAAAGCTGGAAAATATTCCGCTTAGATTCTCCCTGAGAGCTCTACTAAAAGACCCACCTTTAGAGAGCAGACAAAGCCTTCAGGACAAAGGACCCAGTGCTTGCTCTTTTTCTTGAGCACACCCACGCCTTTCCCCGTCTATTTTTTTCCTCCAGGTGTTCTCTCTCTTTCCCTCTCTGGAGCTTGCCTGTGCTTTTCCTCCTGCTCCTTCCCCTTACTTCAGTCATGTTCCCTCTGCCTTTCTTTTTCCTAAGTTCTAAGGCCCATTCTTTTGCCTTGATAACTTGTTTCCTGAGCCCACACAGCTCAGGTTTCCTACCTCTGTGAAGTTCTAAATAAACTTTCTCTTATAATTTGAGTTTCTTGGCTCTGAATTCCTTCTTTGCCTAACTCAAGTACAGAGGTTGCTGAACCAGGGTCTGGTAACATTCTGGTGCTGTTTCACCACTAACAGCTCCATGTTCTAAGCTGGTTCACCAATGGCATATCTTAGTTTCTACCTTAAGAAAGGGAAAAATAAGTGGTTTAAGTGACTCTCACATCACTTTAAGTAATCCTGTTACTGGTACAAGGTTTGTGTGCCTGATGCTTCAACATTTTTTAAAAAATTGGCCAATATTGAAAAATTAGAGTTTGAAGTAAGGAAAAATTTGTTGATCCAGAAGACCCAGTTTGATAAGATGTGGGGGCCTAATAGCTGTTATAAATCCATTTAAGAGAGCTCCAGCCCTAGCTGGGATGGCTCAGTCGGTGGGCATCATTCCACAAAGTGAAGGGTCACTGGTTTGATTCCTGGTCAAGGCACATGCCTGGGTTGCAGGTTTGGTCCCAGGTCAGGGTGTGCATGAGAGGCCTCTGATTGATCTTTCTCTCTCATATCAATGTTTCTCTTCTCTTTCTACCCCCTCCCCCTCTCTCTTTAAAAAAATCATGATAGAATAAAGAAATAAAATATTTTAAAAAGGGGGCTCAGAATTCAGGCATCTTTTATGTCAAGGAAAGGGGGGAGGGGAGAAGCAAGAGGTAGGTGTGGACCATAGACAGGTACTGACAGGGATCCAAGGAAGTGTAGGACATTTCTAAATTATTTTGTTTTTGCTTGGTTTGTTGACCTACATTAATCTGAGTCTGGTCTGGAGAGTCCTGTAAATCTTTGATAAAGAGTGACTATTTTGTGCGGGTTTCCCCACCTCCTTGGGAAAGTTGTCTTCTGACTAGGAACTCTTCTTGCAAAAACTCAGGCCTCCAGCCAGAATTCCTCTAGTTAATTAGCATATCAATAGGAGGAGCTATTAGCCTAAAGGCCAAGGAAAAATTAAAGGCCAGGTTACTATTAAAATAGAGAGAGCAAGGATTTCACTCTGTTACAATCTTATTGGCTGAAAAGGAAACTGGGGAATATAGAATCCACGTATAACTGAGAGGGGGCTGGGAAAGAGCTTAGAAGCAATGTGCCTATCAATATTTGAGGAATGGTGATCGTAAAAGACAGAAAGAAATAAGGGATATTGTAGGGCAATGAACAGTTTTTATTACAAATGTACAATCTCAAAGATATAAAGTTAATCTGTGGATAAATAAATCCCTACTCTGTGCTTCCTTGGGTAAATCAATGTTTAGAATTGAAGAAGTCAAAGAATGCCAAAAATCTAAAAATATTTTCTGGCAGCAATCCATTCAATGAGGAGGTTATGAGCATTTTATCCACTGTTGTATATTTCAGTCTAAAGTTCACATACAGTTTAATGATGTGTAACATGAAAAAGGAAAAAATAAAGAGAAGCAACAATAGCAATGTTTCGATTGTTAAATCTTGATTTTGGATCCTTTCCTCAGAGGGCTCAAGTGGCAATGCCAACACCAACATGAATTCCTTAGTAACTATGCTTAAAAACCAGGAAATCAAACCTCTCTGGAGGTGTGCCTTGAAGAGAAATGGCCAGAGTTGTTTTGCATTACTCATTGTCCATTATAGTCACTTGCTAATGAAATTTCATGTCTGTCTTAATTACATTGCACCTTAGGAAGAGAAAACACCTGGGAAAATAAAATTCAGTCAAGTTCTTTAATAGGTTTTTGTTGATCTAGCTACCACTATATTAATTTATCTTTATTTTAAAAATCAATTAAAAAATTAGCTACCACTGACTTTACAACAAACAGATTTCCCTGCTTATTAGTCCAAATTCTCCATCACCTATATCTTCTTACATTTCACACAGGTCATTAGAAACACCTTTAGGCAATGGGTGACATCAGGATCATTTGCATTAGAAATTCTATTATTCACTGAGATTAGTTAACAATGCAGTATTTAGGGAATTAGCAGTACAAGTTCTCTGGTTGCTATGTGTGATTTCTGTATCCTATAGGGATGACACTGAGGGAAATCTAGAAAGTCATTTAAAAATAAAATAACTCTCTGTGAGAAGTGAAAATATTCTGAGTCAGTCCCAGGAAATAATTTGAAAAATTGCTTACAAAGCTACTCTGTTTGCATGTGTTAGATTTTGGTTAACTTTGTTCTAATTATAAGTTTATCACCAACCTGAAAGTGAGAGCCTAGCAACTGGAGCTCATTAGCGAAACATTTTCTCCCAGACTCTGAATGGCTTTGTTAAAGGATTGGTTCTTTGAACCCCCTGGAATGTAGATGGTATATTCACCCTGGTTATACATCTCAGTTTGTCTCAGTTGGTCCTGCTTTATGTTGTTGCCTCAATACAATTAAGAGTGCAATCCTTTCACTCTTCAAAAGTGTCCCTGGTTGAATGATAAATTATACAGTGAATTAAAGTGAAAGACTTTTATTTTTAAAATACATGTTCTTTTATGAGTTTAGTAAGGATTGGATATAATGATAGTAGGTTTAATACTTGATGAGGGAGGGATATAAATTTGAGCAGTGGGTAATACCACTTTTTTCATCCAATTATACATGACAGAGTTCAAGTTTATTATTGTGAACTTAGAATTCAAACATTCATAGACTTAACATTTGAAGATCCATGATATGAAATACAGAAATTTGGCTACGTACATCCTAGAATTGTGCTACCTTGGGCCCACTGCACTGCAAATAAATTTTTGTGGAACTTTGTGCTTCTCCTGAAGTCTTAAAAACTTTGTTTTTTACCAAAAGAAGCAAGATTTGAGGCACTGTGCCTTGTACATGTTATATTTTCAATAAAATTGAAGGGCACCATTCTTCTGAAGTGTGCTTATGGTTCACAAAGTATTTAACTTTTAAGCTATGTTTTGTTAAACACTGGGAAGGGTCTAAGATGTTACTTTCAAGTTACCAAGTTAGCCTGCCATGATTTCAGCGATGCTGGCCAAAGACATGAGAACCCTAGGTCAGAGAAGAAAACTGTTGCTCATGGCACCACAAGCAGCAAACACTTTATGTTCATGTCGGTTCTCTTGTTCCCTTAGTCCCACGGATATAGTGGGTAGCCATGCAGGTGGATGATGATCATACAACGGGTGTGCCTCATAACTGAGAAACTCGGAGTTTACAGAATTCCATTATTTCATAACAGGCTGCAAACAACACTGTCCAATTTTTACCCTGGAGGAATTATCTTTATTGTACTGGGTAGCAAATAAGTCTGCCCTCTGCTCTCAAGGGAGATAGCATGTTCATTCTGTTACACAAACGTCTTTGAAAAGGTAGTCTGGAACAAATTCTGCCAGTGCCTCTGCTTGACAGACATGCAGAACCATGAAGGACTTAAGGAAAATTTTCTCCCAACATATCTTTGTAATACAGATTTGTGTTTCTAGGTTCATATATTATTTTATGTGTAACATTAGCTGTCCAATTACTAAATCTTTATTTCATAATCATCTTCAGTGATAGACTAAGGAGATGTTATTCTTATCTTATGATCTCTTGACTGCATTTTCATTTTATATTACCAAAAATATAAAAATAAAAAGGAGTGCATATAAAGGGTTGTTAGAGAAGATTATATCTGCTCTCATTTCTTCTTATTATATTATGAATCCTACTGTTTGAAGAATTACATAGGTATTTAGAAAACATGGGTACACCTTTGAGTAATTCGTGTAACGGAGAGTACAATGGTAACCACCCTACACGTTTATTTAGCTCTGGAGGAGTTTGCCTTGCTTGTATAGTGGAGGATACATGTTAAAGATGACTGATATTTCATGCCTGGAAGAAGCCTCCAGCAGTAACCATAGCTTAATGAATATATTGATTCCATGACTGGGGTTGCCAGATGTCTTTGAATCCTTCATTTCCTTATACATTTTCCACTTTATCATCTTTCCAGCTTCTCTGCATTTCATTTCCTCAAAATGTATAAGTTCCTATTGATTTTGCATTCAAATAATCAAAAAGCCCAGATGCTGAATATATATATTTTTTGTGGAGTGAAGATTAAGTTTATAATATACTTTTTATAAGAAAAAGAAAATAGAAAGAAATACATAACAAAGTCCTACAAGGCTTAGTTCAAAATATAACTACTACAGTATGTTTTAGGGTCAATGCAGGTCAAGTTCAGCTTTCTAATTCTAGTAATAACAAATACAACAATAACTTATTAAAGGCAAATTGTTTGCAAGGTATGTGCCAGGTATGTTATGTTATGGTTTAATCTTCTGAACAGTCCTTCAGGGTAGGCATTAAATCCAACTTACAGATCAGAAATTGAGGTTCAGTGGATAAGGTAACTTGCCATAAAGAGACTGAAGATGGTGGTGGAGTAGGTAGAATGTACCCTCACTTCTTCCCTGGATAAAGCTGAAATTACAACTAAATTATAGAATTATAATCATGAATAACCTTCCCGAGTTGGGAAGCACCAGAGCTGGGAAGAGGTGAACATCTATCTGGCTGTGAGAAGGAAGAGGCAGGAGTCTGCCTGAGACACAGGAACCCTCTTAGAGAGCAAATTGGCAAAATTTTGTTTACAGTCACTCTCTCTGAGCTCTGGCAGAGGGATAGTGGAGTTGATTAGAGTTGTGTGAGGAGAGTCTGGGGGTTGTGTCTCTGGGGAGAGCTGAAAAACAGCTTCCAGGATCCCTCTGCTTAGTCATGCTGCCATACCACAGACACTGTCTATCTTGGGTGGAGCATTCCCCTCTGTGCAGCATCAGCTAAGAGGAAAGCAATAGCTCCACGCTCTGAACTCCTTCCAACCCCACTCTGGGGATTTTAGGCTCTACTGAGAGTACAGTTAGAGGCTCCTTCAGTGACTGAGCCTAACAGGTAGCAGCAGGCAAAAGGAGATGAAGGTATATCTCTAGGTGCCTTGGGATTTTTGATGATCTCCCCCCAGGGCCTGTGCAAGTAAAAGATGGCTATGACCACAGCTTGGTCTTTCCCATGTGCATCCAGGCCCAGCAGAGGTAGCGACAGGCTGTGGGTCACTAGTAGCTCCAAACAGATTGCCCAGGGCCAGTCACAGGCAGTATTTGACACTGAGCCACACCAGAGTCCCTTCTAAGAAGTCCAGAACTAACACACCCAGAAGCGAGCTTCAGACAATATCAGAGCAGGATCCAATAAGTTTCACAAGCAGCACATCCAAAGGGAGATCTTAGCAGGCACCAAACCTTGCTGAGAAAAATTCTGCTCTGTGTGGTAAGCAGCTGCAAAGCAGCTCGCTCACTGAGGTCAGGGTTAAGCCTCACAGCCAGCCTGAGGGTTCCCTTTGGATGAATAAACTAATAGCAATCAAAACTCAATTACAACAGAAGGGCCCACATAACTCACAGGAAGGACATTCCTGGAGCACCCAGTTCAAATGATCAAGAAGACTGCAACACTGGAACTTACCAGGACACCTACTACATAAGGCCACCCCGTGAAGACTAAAAGTCATAGAGTATCTATAATACATAGAAACAAATACAAAGAGGCAGTCAAAATAGGGGGACAAAGAAATACCCTATAAATGAAAAACAGGAGAAATCCCCCCCCCAAAAAAAGAGCTAAATGAATTGGAGATATGCAATTTAACAGGTATAGAGTTTAAAGTAATGGTTACAAGAATGCTCAACAACATGAAAAGAACATAGAAACCATAACAAAGGATCAATTAGAAAAAGAGGAATATAATATCTTAAATAAAGAATACACTGGAAAAAGTAAACAGTAGGTTGGATTAAGCAGAAGATCAAATTAGTGATTTGGAAGACAAGGTAGAAAAACACCAAATCAGAGCAGCAAAAAGAAAGTTAAAAAATGAGGATAATTTAAGGGACCTTTGGGAAAATGTGAAGTATAAGAGCATCTGTATCATAGGGGTACCAGAAGGAGAAAAGAAAGAGCAAAAAATTGAGAACCTATTTAAAGAAATGATGACCAAAAACTTTTCTGACTTGGGGAAGAAAAAAGACACAGAAGTCCAGGAAGTGAAGAGAACCCCAAACAAGACAGACCCAAAGATGCCTGCACAAAGAGACACCATAATTAAAATGGCAAAGTGAAAGATAAAGAGAGAATCTTAAAAGTCACAAGAGAAAGGCAGTGAGTTACCTACAAGGGAACTACCATGAGACTGTCAGCTGATTTCTCAACATAAACTTTGCAGGCCAGAAGGGATTGACATGAAATATTCAAAGTAAAATCTACAATGAAGACTACTTTTTACCTAGAAGGCTATCATTTCAAATTGAGGAAGTAATAAAGAACTTCCCAAACAAAAAAATGCTAATTTATCACCACCAAAAGAGTATTGAAAGAAATGTTAAGAGGCTGGCAAAAATAAGAATAAGAATAAGAAATAGAAAAGAATAAGATTAAGAAAACAAACATAGTTCAAAGAATAAAATGGTAATAAATATCTATCTATCAAAAATCACATTAAATGTAAATGGTTTAAATGTTCTAGTCAAAATACATAAGGTAGCTGAATGAATAAGAAACCAAGACCCATCCATATACAAGGTCAGTACAGAAAAAGTCCAGCCATTGTTAATATAATGAAAATGGTTTGTGTGACATTGATGTAACCTGGCAGCCTAAGAGAGTGGACTGGAATGCAAGTGTGTGAATAATGACTTCTCTGTATTAGACAGTGGGTGCAGTAGATGCCATTGTGTAAATATGTGTACAGTGTGGCCATTGCACTCAAAATGATTGAGTAGAGAAACAAATCTGCATCAAATTTTGTGTTAAGCTTGAACATTACTCTGTGGAAACTATTCGGATGATTCAGAGGGCCACAGCTATGGGCAACTGGTGATTGACAGCTTCATCACAAAAACACACCTGCTCATACAGCTCATGCCTCATGTCTCATGCAGAGTGTTTTGGCAAAACATCAAATTATCCAGGTGACTCAGCACTCCCTACAGACCAGATCTGGCACCCTGTGACTTCTCACTTTTTCTAAGACTAAAATCACCTTTGAAAAAGAAAGGATTTCAGATCATTAATGAGATTCAGGACAATAAAATAGACAGTAGATGGCAATTGGAAGAATTGTGTTGACATGAACCCTGGCTTGTGGGGTCCGAGGTGTTATGGATGAGACACGAGACAAATTCACATGGACTACTGAATCCTGTGGAGAAAAAGGGATGGCACAGACACTCTCTCAAGAGGAGAGCACCTTGGAGTGCCCCAGCTACTCTCTCAAGAGGAGAGAGCACTGACCCTTGCCTTGACAAGTTTTTATTGCTTTTCTGTGCACATTACATGATGGTCCTCATATACTATTCACAGGATCACTTTAGGTGGTCACCTTTTACAGAAAACAAAGGAGAGGATGCCACTAATTACTTCAAAGAGAAGGATGTTGCAGACCAAGGGCAAAAGTGGTTGAACTGGTTACATTCCATACTGAGGAGGTTTAGCACAAACTTTAGGAAGTTACAGTAAGCACTTGCTGCCTCAATTCAGGGTGAGGGAGTTTTAGCAGAAGCAAGTCTCAAAGAGGCCTAGGTACAATGGAGGCCTGATTCCCCATGAGAGAACCTATCCATGGGCATGGGTCCTGTGCATCGGACCTCACTTTCCACTGGGAGCTGGGCCCACATCACACAGAAGGGTCTCCTATACTGTGTGAAGTCCCAAGGTGCTTACCTGGAAGGGGACTGAGGCATCATTATCCTATATACATTATTTCTTGTATCTTCTTCAATAAATGTCTCTATTTTTCATATTACACGGCTGGATACCTTCTGGACAGATCTTATAGATGCTTTCTATAAGAGAACTACCTCAGAACAAAAGATACACACAGACTAAAAGTAAAGAAATTGACAAATATTTCATGTAATTGGAAAGGAAGAAAAACTGGGGTAGCAATACTATATCTGACAAAATAGACTTTAAAACAGAGGCTATAGAAAGAGACAAAGAAGGACACTACATAATGATAAAGGGAGGAATCCAAAATGAAGATATAACCATTATAAACATTTATGTACCCAATATTGGAACACCTAGACATGTAAAGCAAAGCAAATCTTGATGGACATAAAGGGGGAAATTGATAGAAATAGTCATAACAGGAGATTATAATGTCCCTTTGATACCAATGGATAGATATTCCTGACAGAAAATCAACAAGGAAACAGTAACCTTAAATGACACACATGATCATATGGATTCATTTTCTATCTTCAGAGGATTTTAATCCAGAGCAGCAGAATATATGTTCTTTTCAAGACCACATAGAACATATTCTAGGACAGAGAACATATTATGAGAGAAAACAAATCCCAATAAATTTAAGAACATTGAAAGCATGTCAATCATCTTCTCTGGCCATAATGGTATGAAACACACATCAAGCACAAGAAATAAACTGAAAAACACATGAAGACATGGAGGCTAGATAACATGTTATTAAACAATGAATGGGTTAACAATGAGGTGAAAGAAGAAATAAAAAGATACCTTGAATCAAATGAAAATGAGAAGAAAAAGCCCAAAATCTATGAGAGACAGTGAAAGCAGATCCTAGAGGGAAATTCATAGAATTAAAAGCATATTTCAACAAATAAGAAACTCAAATAAACAATCTAACTTTACACTTAAAGAAATTTGAAAAAGAACAACAAAGGCTAAAGTACAGGGAAGGAAATAATAAATATCAAAGGAGAAATAAATGACATAACTATAAAAAATACAAAGATTAATGAAACCAAGAGTTGGTTCTTTGAAAACATAAATAAAATTGACAAACTCATTAAGAAAAAGAGAGACTTCCAGCCAAGATGGAGGTGTGATAGATACATTTTGCCTCCTTGTACAACCAAAAGAAAGACAACAATAAATTTAAAAACAAAAAATAACCAGAACTGCCAGGAAGCCAAACTGTATGGAAGTCTGACAACCAAGGAGTTAAAGAAGAAACATTCATTCAGATTAGTAGAATGAGTAGAGGTAGGCAGCTGGGGCGGAGAGGACACACAACAAGGCAGCAGCTGGTGGACTAGGTAGTCCCACATTTTCATGTAGATAAAGCAGGAGGAGCAACTGGGGAGTGAAACAGACTGCACAACCCAGGGTTTGAGTGTAGGGGGGAAAAGCCTCAAAACCTCTGGCTTTCAAAGCATGTGGGGGATGCAGAGGTGATGGGAGGAATCTACCAGCCTCACAGGAGAGTTTGTTGGAGAGGACCATAGGATCTTAGTACATACATAAACTGACCCACCAGGGAATCAGCACCAGAAGGGCCCAGTTTGCTTGTGGTCAGTAGGGGAAGTGACTAAAAGCTGGTCAAGAGCTGAGCAAGTGACATTGTTCCCTCTCAGACCTCTCCCCACAGAGAGCATCACAATGCAGCACCCTGGGTTGACTCACCCTGGTGACTACTTAAGACTCAGCCCCTTACTACATAACAGGCACAACAAGACAAAAAAATGTGGCCCAAATGAAAGAATAGATGAAAGCTCCAAAAATAGAACTAAGTGATGAAGAGATAGCCAACCTATCAGATGCAGAGTTCAAAACACTAGTAATCAGGATGCTTCACAGAAATGATTGAGTGTGGTTGCAAAATAGAGGAAGAAGTGAAGGATATGCAAAGTGAAATAAAGAAAAATATACAGGGAACCCACAGTGAAGGGAAGGAAACCAGGATTCAAATCAACGATTTGGAGCAGGAGGAAGAAATAAACAACAATTCAAAAAAATGAGGAGAGACTTAGCAACCTCTGGAACAACTTTAAACATTCCAACATCTGAATCCTAGGGGTGCCAGAAGGAGAAGATGAAAATCAAGAAATTGAAACTTATTTAAAAACATAATGAAGGAGAATGTCTCCAATTTGGCAAAGGAAATAGACCTCCAGGAAGTCCAGGAAGCTCAGAGAGTCCCAAAGAAGTTGGGCCCAAGAAAGAACACACGAAGACATATAATTACATTACCCAAGATTAATGATAAGAAGAATCTTAAAAGCAGCAAGAGAAAAAGGAGTGCCCATAATACTATTAGCTGATTTCTCAAAAGAAACCTTGAAGGCAAGAGGAGCTGGAAAGAAGTATTCCAAGTCATAAAAGCCAAGGACCTACATCCAAGATTACTCTATCCAGCAAAGCTATCATTTAGAATGGTAGGGCATATAAAGTGCTTCCCAGATAAGATCAAGTTAAAGGAATTCATCATCGCCAAGCACTTATTATATGAAATATTAAAGGGACTATCTAAGAAAAAGAAGATGATGAAAACTATGAACAGTAAAATGACAACAGACTCACAACTATCAACAACTAAACCTAAAAAAACACAAACACAAACTAAGGAAACAACTAGAACCAGAATAGAATCACAGAAATAGAGGTCACATGGAGGGTTATCAGTGGGGAGGGGGCAGGAGGGAGTGGGGGAAAATGTACAGGGAATAAGAAGCATAAATGGTAGGTACAAATAAACAGGTGGAGGTTAAGAATAGTATGGGAAGTAGAGAAGCCAAAGAACTTATATGTAAGACCCATGGACATGAACTGGAGGCAGTGGGGAGGGGGAGGTGATGCTGGTGGTAGTGGGAGTGCAGGGTAGGGGAAAATAAAGGCAAGAAATAAATGGGATAACTGTAATAGTATAATCAATAAAATATATCAAAAATGGAAAAAAGAAAAAGAGACCCCAAATAAATAAAATCAGAAATTAAAGAGGATAAGTAAAAATGGCAGAAAAAATACAAAAGGTTGTAAAAAATATTATGAGTAATTACATGCCAACAAATTTGATAATCAGAAAATAATGAATAAATTTCAAAAACATACAGTCTTCCAATACTGAATCAGGAAGAGTCAGAAATTTGAATAGACAGATTATAACTAGTAAACTTGAGGTACTAATCAAAAAGCTTTCAACAAAAAAGTTCTAAATTGGATGGCTTCACATGTGAATTTTATTACACATTCAAAGAAAAACTAACACCTATTCTCAAACTCTTCCAAATAATTCAAGGAGAGGTCTTCCAAGCTCATTTTATGTGACCAGCACTATACTAATTCCAAAATCAGAAACTGACATTACAAAGAAAGAAAATGATAGGCCAATATCTATGATGAACATAGATACTAAAATCCAAACAAAATAACAAACTGGATCCTGGAAAATATTGAAAAATTCATACAGTATAATCAAGTGGGATTTATTCCAAGGATGTGAGATTGGTACAATAGCCACAAATCAATAAACATGATAGATCACATAAACAAAACGAGGGATAAAAACAACCTGATAATATAAACAGATGCAGAATATAGCAGTTGATAAAATCCAGAACCCACTTATAAAAACTCTCAACAAAGTTTGAGTAGAGGGAATATGCCTCAAGGTAATAAAGGCCATATAATACAACCCTACAGCCAACATCATACTCAACAGGAGAAAACTACAAGCATTTCCCATAAGGTCCAGAAGAAAAGAGAGAGGTCCATTTTCACTACTCTTATTCAACATAGTAGTGGAAATCTTAGTGACAGCATTCAGTCAAGAAGAAATGAAAAGCATCTACACTGGAAAATATAGTAAAACTGTCTTTATTTGCAGATGGCATGACATTGCATATGGAGAACCCTAAAGATTCCACCAAAAAACTACTAGAACTGATAAATGAATTAAATAAAGTAGCAGGGTACAAAATAAATTATCCAGAAATATTTTACATTTTTAAAAGATTTTATTTATTTATTTTTAGACAGAGGGGAAGGGAGGGAGAAAGAGAGACAGAAACATCAATTTATGGTTGCCTCTCACGTGGCCCCCACTGGGGACCTGGCCTACAACCTAGGCATGTGCCCTGACTGGGAATCAAACTGGTGACCCTTTGGTTCACAGCCCGTGCTCAATCCACTGTGCTACACCAGCCAGGGAAATATTTTACATTTTTTAATACCAATGGACTATCAGAAAGAGAAACCAAGAAAACAATACCATTCACAATTCCTTTAAAACATGTAAAATGCCAAGGAATAATTTTAACCAAGAATGTAAAAGACCTGTATTTGGAAAATTATAAGACCCCAAAGAAAAAAACTGAGGAAGATATAAATAAGTGAAAACATATATTGTGTTCATTGACAGGAATAATTAACATCATTAAAATGTCCATACTATCCAAAGTAACCTATACATTCAATTCAATTCCTATCAAAACATCAATGGGATATTTCAGAGAATTAAATCAAATATTGCAAAAATTTATATGGACCCACAAAGACACCAAACAACCACAGCAATCTTGAGAAAGAACAAAGTTGAAGAAATCATGCTACGTGATATGAAACTGTATTACAAAGCCATAGTATTAGGTGGGAAATAGTATTAAAAAATAAAGCAGAATTTATTTTTTAAAAATGTGTATTTATTCTTACATGTTTAAACCTCACCTTCAGTCTTCACTTGATGCAATACACCTATCTAGACTTTTTCTACAGCTTGAAGCCATTATTGAATACAGTGAATTCTATGTCTTTTAGTACTTCTGCCACTTTTGTTTCACCTCTTCCACAGCAGCAAACATTTCCCTTTGAAAACTTTTTTCATCCAGGGAAACAAAAGAAGTCTCAGGGTGAGATCAGTTGAACAGAGAGAGTGGAGTATGTGGTCATGCCCTTTTTGGGCAAAAACTGGTGAACACTTAGTGTGGTGTAGTCAAGTGCACTCATAAATCACCCATTGTGAAATGGACAAGTGCATTGAAACAGTCTTCAGGACTTCTGGTCAAGATGGAGGTATAGGTAAACACGACTCACCTCCTCAAACAACCACAGCAAAAATTAGAACTAAACTACAAAACAACCATCACCCAGAATCATCAGAAGATCAAGCTGTATGGAAGTCTTGCAACCAAGAAATGAAAGAAGACATATTCATTCTGATGGGTAGGAGGGGCAGAGATGCAGAGATACTGAGATGTGGGATGGGTGGTCCCAAACCAACATGTAGTGGATAAAAATCAGGAGGGATATCTTGGGAGCCAGGGATCCCAGCCCTGCACCATGGCCCCATTCAGGGTTGCAGTTCAAGGAAGAGAAGTCCTCATAACTTCTGGCTGTAAAAACTTGGTGGGGCTGTTGGGGAGGCAGAAGAAATGGTGGGATTCTCAGGTGTCTCCTATTAAAGTGTCTGCAGTGGACTTTGGACTTACTCAGAATAACTCCCTCTGGGCTTCTTCAACTTGGAGGGCACCAGTGACATATGGGGAGAAACTGAAGTGTCTGGCATCAAGGCAAGTGCCACGGGATAGCCGCCTTTCAGACAAAGCTCCAGAGGCCAAGTAGCAGCCATTGCCCCTTTTCTGAGCCCTCCCCAACAGAGAGCCACTGAGCAGTGATATCATATCTGAGACTCCATCAACCTGGTTCACATGGGTTGCCCTACTCAGGCAATTACCTAAGGCTCTGCCCCATCCAACTTATGGATGTGCTTTTCTACATTAGGCCACTCTACTAAGATGAGGAGTCAAAGCAGCTCTACCTAATACATAGAAACAAACACAGGGTGGCTGCCAAAATAGGGAGACAAAGAAATATGGCCTAAATGAAGGGACAGAATAAAACTCCAGAAACAGAACTGAACAAAAAAGAGGTAAGCAATCTGTCAGATGCAGAATTCAAAACACTGATTATTAGCATGCCCAAGAAAGTCATTGGGTATTTTAACACCATGAAAGAGACCCAGGAAGAAATAAAGTTTACACTAACTGAATTAAAGAAAAATTTACAGGGAATCAGCAGTGGGGTGGATGAAGGTGAGAATCAAATCAATGATTTGGAACATAAGGAAGAAAAATAAAAACAGGACAGCAAGAAGAAAAACAAATAAAAAAAAACCCCCTGAGGATAGTGTAAGGAGCCTCTAAAACAACTTCAAAATTATGAACATTTCAATTGTAGGGGTGCTGGAAAAAGAAGAGAAAGAGCAAGAAACTGAACACTTATTTGAAAAAATTAATGAAAACTTCCCTAGTAATTGAAGGAAATAGATATATATGTCCAGGAAGCACAGAGGGTCCCAAACAAGATGAACTCAAAGAGGAACACACCAAGACACCTCATAATTAAAATGTCAAAGGTTAAAGATAAAGAGAGAATCTTAAAAGCAGCAAGAGAAGAAAAGAGCAGAAGAAAAGAAAACCTTTTGCACAGCAAAGGAAACCATCAAAGAAAGGAAAAGACAACCCACTGAATGTGAGAACATATTCTCCAGTGATACATTAGGTACCTACAGGGGAGTTCCCATAAGACTGCCAACTGATTTCTCAAAAGAAACTTTGCAGGCAAGAAGGAACTGGCAAGAAGTATTCAAAGTGATAAAAAGAAAAGACCTACAACCTAGATTTCTCTATCCAGCAAAGCTATCATTCAGAATGGAAGGGCAGATAAAGTGCTTCCAAGACAAGGTAAATCTATAAGAGTTCATCATCACCAAGACATTATTATATAAAATGTTAAAGGGACTTATTTCAGAAAAAGAGAAGATCAAAACTATGAACATGAAAATGGCAATAAATTCACAACTATCAACAGTTGAATCTGTAAAACAAACTAAGCCAACAAGTAGAACAGAAACAGGATCCTAGATATGGAGATCATTTGGATAATTACTAGTTGGGAGGGGGAAGGAGGAGAATGGAGAAAAGGTGCAGGAATTAAGAAGTACAAACTGGTAGGCACAGGATAGGCAGGGGGTTGTTAAGAACAGTATAGGGAATAGAATAACCAAAGAACTTATATGTGTGATCCATGGACATGAACTAAGGGAGGAATTGCTGGAGGAAATTGGGGATACTGGGTGGAGGGGGGCAAAAGGGGAAAATTGGGACAACTATGATAGCATAATCAATAAAATGTATTAAAACAAAAGAGAGTCTTGAAAAGAAATTCACTGAAGCCAAAAGCAGCCTCTCACAGCAATGTCAGCTGGTACACTGATACAGACAGGTTCCTAGAACATCCACCTAGTGGGGAAAGCCTATACTATAAGGGGCACACTATCCAGAAGATAATCCTGGTTTTTTGGGATCCCATAGACAATTAAAATAGCATGGTACTAGCATAAAAACATACACAGAGATCAAAGGAACAGTATGAAGAACTCCTAAATAAACCCACTGCTATATAGTCAATTAATATTTGACAAAGGAGGAAAAAACATATGAGAGGGTAAAGATATTCTACTCAATTGATATTTTTGAAAATTGGCCAGATATATACCAATGAAAAAAAGAGAGAGAGAGAAAGAAAAGTAGACCACCTTCTTACGCCATACACAAGAATAAACTCAAAATAAATCAGATTTAAATGTTAGACTGGATACCACAAAAAGCCTAAAAGAAAATATGGGCAGCAAATTCTAGGACATTTCTTGTAGCAACATTTTTCCTGATATATCTTCTTGGGCAAAAGAAACACAAGAAAAATAAGCAAATAAGGCTACATCAAACTAAAACCTTTTGCACAGCAAAGGAAACCATCAAAGAAAGGAAAAGACAACCCACTGAATGTGAGAACATATTCTCCAGTGATACATACACTCAGGCATTAATATCAAAAATTTATAAAAAACTTAGAAAAGTTAAAACCAAAATTACAAGCAATCCAATTAAGAAATGGGAAAAGGACCTGAATGAAAGGGTCAAAAAAGGACATACGGAGGGCCAATAGATACATAAAAAGGTGTCCATGTCACTAATCATCAAAGAAATGTAAATGAAAACTACAATGAGATATCACCTTACACATGTCAGAATGGCTATCATCAGTAAATCAACAAACAACCAAGTGCTGTTGAAGATGTGGAGAAAAGGGAAGCCACGTGCATTGTTGGTTGGAATGCAGATTGATGCAGCCACTGTGAAAAGCAGTATGGAGTTACCTCAAAAATTAAAAATGGAGCCGCTTTTTGACTGAGTGATTCTTTCTTGGAATTTATTTGAAGATACCTGAAACACAGACTCAAAAGAATTATGCATCCTCATATTTATTGTAGTGTTATGTGCAATAACCAAGATTTGGAAGCAGTCCAAATGTCAGTAGATGGGTGTGTAAAAAAGCGATGGTACATTTATATAATGGAATACTCAGCAGTAAAAAAGAAGGAAATCTTTCTCTTTGCAATAGCATGGATGGACCTGGAGAGCATTGAGCTAAGTGAAATAAGCCAGCCAGATAAAGACAAATACTGTATGATTTCACTTATATGTGAAATATGATGAACAAAATGAACTAACAAGCAAAGCAGAGATAGACTTAAAGAGCAGGCTGACAGCTTTGGGAGAATTTGGGCAACTTGGTTGGTGGGTGGGTTTAGGAATTGAGTAAGAAAGAAAAAAAGAAAAAAACTCATGGATACGGAAAAATGTATGGTGATTGTGGAGGGGAGGGAGGCTGGGAAGGTAGAGGAGGGTATATGGGGGATAAATGGTGATGGAAGGAGACTTGACTTGGGGAGATGAACATATAATACAGCGTTCAACCCCTAAGTTTCAGTGGGTTAAAATCACAAATGTGTCTTTCTTAGTCTCAGTACATGTCTATCACGGGGTGGTTTTGGGAGCTTTGTATTGCTTTGTCTAAAACCCAGGCTGGGGAGCAGCCACCACCTGAAACATTGCAATGGCAAAAAGTAACAAAAAGTAGTGGCAAAACACACACAGACTCTTAAAACTGTCACATACAAGTCACAAATGTCCTTCTTTTTTGTTTCATTTGCCAAAGCAAGTCATATGGCCACATCTAACTTCAAGTAGGCAGGAAAGTGCATTCATGCATACCACATGCCCAAAATGAGATAAAGTCAGTATTTGTGAACACCTTTCCTAACTAGCACAGTTTCTCATAACATTTCTCCAGATTAGCACAACATGAATTTCAAACAAAATATGTATTTTTTTTGTCTGACTAGGCACAATGGTTAATTTTAAGAGCAAAGAATTTTCTAGCATATTTGATTTTTTTGGCCTTAAATATTCTAAAATAATATGATTAATAAAATCAGTTTTTTTATTTTCTCAACTTTAGCACCAAATTCCACTCCATTTCAAGGATTGAATGTAGGGGTTGGGCAGCTCATGGAAGAGCAATGGGGGAAAAATGGGGACCAATGTAATTTAACACCAATAAAAAAAATTCCACCCCATTTTAAACAGCCTTGAGTGTAGGCCCTACAATAACCTTCCAATTGACTATAATCCTCTATTATTCATTCATCAAGATATATTGAATGCCCAGCACTAGGGGTGCAATAGTGAACAAAATAAACCTTCTCATGGAAATGTTGTTTTGGTGTTCTAGAGTTTCACCATAAGGTGTCTGAGTGTAGATCTCTTTTTATTTGTTCTGTTGGGATTTGTTGGACTTATTAAGTTTATGAACTCATGTATTTTTATCATTCCTCAGCCATTATCTCTTCAAAAATGGATTCTCCCCTATTCTTTTTCTCCTAGGACTGATTAAACTGTTGTGAAACCTTATACTCTGTCTTCCAGGTCTCCAAATCTCTTTTTTATGTATTCTTTCTTGTGTTTCTCCTGGCTTCATTCTAATATTCTTTTCAGATCTATTTTAAAGAAGTTATCTCTTGAGCTTCTGTCATTCTGTTAAATGTTGTTAAACACACTGTGTTATGGAGTTTATAATTTCCATTATTATTCTTTTTATACTTAGACATTTTATTTGGTTCTGTAAACTTGTCTTGGTTATTCTTTATGGTATTTTGTTTCTTGCTCATATTTTTCAAATTTGTATACTAGATCTTTAAATATAACATATTAATACTCATTATTTTATATTCTGTTGTTAGTTCCAATATATTAGAAAGTCTGCTGGTTGCCCTGACCAGTGTAGCTTGGTTGGGCATCGTCCTGCAAAGTGTCACCAGTTTGATTCCCAGTCAGGGCACTTCCCTGGGTTGTGGGCTTGGTCCCTGGTCAGGGTGCATGCAGGAGGCAGCCGAAATTTGATGTTTCTCTCCCTCTCTTTCTCCCTTCCTTTCTACCCTCTCTAAAAATGCATAAACAAAAGTCTTAAAAAAAGAGGAAGTTTGTTGATTCTCAATATTGGTGCTTTGTTATCTTTATATTCAGTGATAGATGGGTGAATTGCTTATTTTTTTTTTTGATTTGCATATAGGCACTTGTACTAAAAGATGCTCAACTTCACTAACTATTAGGGAAATGTGAATCAAAACTACAATTAGATACCACCTCACATCTGCTAAAATGGCTATTCTCAACAAGACAGCTAATAACAAGTGTTGGAGAGGTTGTAGAGAAAAAGGAACCCCCATATATCACTGGTGGAAATGTAAACTGGTATTGCTACTATGGAAAATAGTATGGAGGTTCCTAAAAAAATTAAGAATAGCATCTCCAAATCAACTGGCAACCCCAAGAAATTTGAAAATATCTATTTGCAAAAATATACGAACCCCTATGTTCATTGCAGCATTATCCATGGTGGCTAAGACAGGGAAACAACTGAACTGTCCTTCACTAGATTACTGTATAAAGATGTGGTGCATGTACACAATGGAATATTACTCAACTATAAGAAAAGATGAAATACTGCCATTTGCGACAATATAGATGGGTCTTGAGAATATGCTAAGCAAAATAGGTTAAACACAAAAGGTTAAGAACCATATGATTTTATTTATATGTGGGTTACAAAACTGAAAACAACAAATGAAGAAACAAAACAAAAACTCAGAGCCACAGACAACAGTATACTGGTTACAAGAGACAAGGGGGAGCTAGGGGTAGTGAGGGGTAAAGGGGATCAAATATATGGTGACGGAATATAATTTGACTTTGGGTGGTGGGCATCCAATGCAATATACAGATCATGTACTATAGAAATGTACACTTGAAACCTATATAAAATTATTTACCAATGTCACTCCTATAAAAATATTGATCTCAATGTATTAATCCATGAAAATGACCTCCCTCCCAGTGTCTACAACATAATTCCTGGAAACTGTGAATATGTTGCCTTACATGACAAAAGGGACATGAATATATGATTGAATTAAGGATCAAGAATGGGAAATCCTGGATTATTTGGATAGGCTCAAAGTAATCTCAAAGACTCTTAAAAGACGGAAGAGGGAGGAAAAAAAGTCAGAGAGAGATTTGAAGAGGCTACACTGCTGGCTTTGAAAATGGATGAAGGAGCTGTGGACAAAGGAATGATGATGGCCTCTAGAAGTTGGACAAGGCAAGAGAACAGTTTCTTCCCTACAATTCAGAAGAAAAGCAGCCCTCCTGAGTCTGATTTTAGCTCAGTAAGTCAAATTTTGGACTTCTGACTCATAGAGGTATAGAATAGCTTCTGACCACTGGAGAATAAATGTGTTGTTTTAAGCCACTCTGTTTGTGGTCATTTGCTACTGCAGCAATAGAAAACTAATTCAATAGTCTGCGACTTGGTCTTCATATCTCACCAGCCAGTGCTCTACTCCCAGCACTCTGCCCAGCCTGCTCTCTCAGATCTCTGTAATCTGCCCATCAATTGCCAGTGACTTCTTTGAGATTGTTTCAAATGTGAGATTTTATTGTCTTTAGGGAAAGCTTTCCTTGGCAGCCCAAACTATTCAGACTTTGAACTTTGATATTTAAAATTATTACTCAGTTCATTAAAGTTACAAATGAAATAAGTTCAACAACAACAAATTAAACAATAGTCCTTCCTTTAGCTCTCAGGTGCACCTTACAAATCTTATTCTGTTTATAAGCTCAGCAAATTTTAACTATCACTTTTCAAGGGGCATTTGATTAGCATTTGAGAATAGTTACAAACTTAGTTAATTAAACTCACTTTAGATGGTTTAATCTTTATTTATAAATTTAATATATTTGATTTGTCTCATTAACACTAAAATGACTTATTTTAATAAACAAAATCTTTCAGGATTTTAATTAACTCTTATGACTATAAAAACCCTAATAAACTTATTAATATAATGAAATTTGATTATCTTAATAGTAAGATGCCAACTAAAATTGCCAATCTAAGTCAATTACTCAAGTATACCTTAAAAAATCATTTTGTACAACTTAAATATATACAATTTTTGTCAGTTATACCTCAGTAAAGCTTAAAAAATAAAATAAATCAATTACTCAATTATACATTTTAAAGTGGAATTATAAGTCTAAACTATTATTTGAATTGGCCAAATATTCTTAAATGATACCTGTATATGAAATACCAATGTACAAACAAATATTAATACTAAGGTTTTAACTCTTTTAACACTTCTATACTTGCTTTTAAATCTTACACATTTAGGAACAACTATATTTTGCCAAACATTTTGAGAGAGACCTTCCAATTGATTGAAATAGAATAATAAAAAGAGATTTTGGCCAAGACACCAACTAGATTCTTGTATTGATACTAATGGGATAAAGGGCTGTGATTTAGAGTACATAACTGAGGTATTAAAACAACCACCTCTCCCTTAAACTTATAGTTGTCAACTTGAAGAGTCCATTTTGACTTATTTTTCTTTTTCCCATCTTGGTATGATCACTTGCAAATTCCTTCATAATTGTCATGTCTTCGACCTTGTTTTTACAACTGTTTTTTTTTTTCCCTATAAAAACTCTAATAGCTCTTGCATTAGAAAAAATTATCTGTTTAAATCACTTTGGACAATGCTGCTGTCTCTTTCTCTGGGAGATTTTTAATCCACATTAGGATAGCAAAGCCTCTCAGAAATCCTAGAGTGAAGACATTATGTTATTGTGGTTTAACCCAGTATTTCCAAATTGAATGAACAAGAACATTTACCCCCTTATACCATTTATTAACACCTCACAGGCTTGGGAAATGCTACTCAAATCTCTCTGTTGCTTTCCATTCTCATTACTCTCACTTTAACTTGGGCCCTCCTTATCTCCCACCTAGACTCGTCTCTTTTTAATCTTGTAAATAGAATCTCTGCTTCTTTTCTCTCTCATTTCAATCTATTCTTTGGATATTGCCAGGATGATCTTTCCATAACACATTTCTACACTTGATCTTAGCAAAAAGGCTGAGAAGCAATCATAACGCATTTCTAAATGTTTTTCTGCTCTGTTAAGAAGCAGAAAAATGGAAGGACTGGGAATCTGGAGACTTTAATTCATATCTTGCCTTTGCCACTAACTAGCAATGTAATCTTGGGAAATTCATGTTATTTTTATAGGTCTTTTTTTTTCAGTTGAAGAATCAGCAAGCTGTTCTAGATGGCTCTATATTTCCTTTCAATTATAAAATTCTATACATCTAGAATTTGGTAGAAATTTCTTCTTTTGTCTCCTATGTAATTACTTTGGCCTCCTTCTTTTCAACTTAATTTCCTATTCTATTTCTTCTTAACTGCACAGTTCAAGCAAACTAGATTAGTACTTATTTCCCTCTCTGCATATTATGCCATTTTGATGCTTTTATTTTTTACTTCACCTCCCTTATATCACAGATTTATTATGCCTGCCTCTAACATTGATAGTCAATTTAAAGATGCATTTCAGTTATTCTCTCCTTCAGGAAAGTCCTAACACTTCCTCAATTAGTTGGGATTTTGGTGACTCTCGTTGCACTTTATACCTCCATTTCAGCTCCTATTGTTCTGCCTTGACTTCTGTTTCTGCACATGTCCCCTATACCCATTAAGGTATAAACTAAATTAGTGACTATTATCTTATTCATAGGCACAGAACAGAAGTCAGCCACTGGTGTCTTATACATAGTCATTCTCCCTAGGATATCTATTTCCAGCCCTTGAGATAGTTGGGTGATCAGTTAACAATGTTTAATTGAAGAGGAAATTTTGATTCATTAGAGATGTGCTTGAGTAAAAGCCAACCTCATAATAGAAATACTGGTTTTTCATTGGGAAATAAGTGTGAAGAGGATTTTTAAAACTGTTTTGGGTGTATGTTATAAAATGGTGGGTTTTTATTGTCAACTATACATGAAAGCATAAGTTGGAAAAATTACTTATCCAAACTCTTGGGGCTTAGGTGCTACTATTTCCTGTTGACTGAATGATGATCTCTTCCTTAGAGGTTTATAGTTCTTTAATTTTCTCCCATAATGATTTAAATAAAAATAGCAAGTAAAGTGAATAAATGTCCCTCTATTAATAGGAAAACAAAGGCTGATATAATCTTGTTAGTTTGATTATTTCATTACCTGCCAATTTATCTTTGTCTGAGATCTGAGTCCTTATTTGAACTTCATTTTGTAGGTGTTCCTTAGACATTATATTCCAAGTCCCACAATAGTAAAATTAAGCCAGAATGATTGTAATTCAGTACCTAGATCCTATGTATTGCTTTTGTAACAAAACAAAACAAAAACAGCTTCAAGTGGCACTTCCTTGTGTTTCTTGAAACTTATATATATGTATATACATTAGATAAATGAAATCCTGCCACCTTAAATTTGTTCTCATAGATTAAACATGAATTCTTTTCCAAGAACCTTGGAATAGCTTCTGTTAGGGGATGCTGCTATGATCAGAAAAGGGAACAGTGTTGTGCTTGCCATGTGAATAAGGATTTAGTGAGGTCCATAATGCTGAGCTGGTTAAAGGGGAAGCTTGAAATATACATCAAAGGGAATTTATTCTAAAAGCTAAAAATAAAAAGGACCGTTTCATGGAGAGGTGCTAATAAAAAAATGTGGAATGTGAAAAAGAGACTTATCCTCTGGAAAAAACAGTCTGAAAAGGGAGGGCATAATGTTAGCTGGTGACAAATACCATCATCCAAGATTTCATATGTATCGAAGGACTAGTGTCACACTGAAGTAAGTGCTAATTTAGTAGATTTTTTTTTGATTTAGCTCTTTCAGAAGCTCTTAGTGTTCACTGATGATTAGAACAGTGGAATTTAATTTTAACTAAGAACAACCATGATCATGGTATTGATACCATTAGAAGCTTGCATCCAGTTTTACTTGTGAATACAGATTTTGCTTTGTTGAGTTATGGTTAGTGTAGCTTTAAGTTTAGCTATCTTGGTTGAAGTCTACTATTCATGAGGCTGAAGTCAAAGCCATCAATTTATCCTCTCAAATGTCTGTTATGTTATGCAGAATAATCCTCTATTATGAAACTACAAACAATGCTAGAATTCTAGGTGGTCATTTCACACATACATGTTACTGATCAAAACATGGTTGGCTAAGAGAAAACCTATTACTCCTGTTTGGAAAAATAGCTCAAAATGCAAGTCACACTGATAGCAGTTCAATAGCTTCATTTTCATATGTAAAATAATAATGCATACCTTAATGTGAAAGACCTGTCAAATCATAATACAGCTAATTGTGCATGGAGCATACACAATTCATTCAAATGAAGGGTTTTGATATAATTATAGTATTTATTACACTATGTTTTCTTTTCAGCACAATATTCTGGAAGAACACATTTGTTTATTTGGAAAAATTTGAATCCAGTGTATCTGCAAATAGAAGGTGCTTAGCAAGATAGAGAAAAGAGTATGTTTGTGGACCCACATATTCCATTTGCACAAACAAACTTCAACATGGATATGTTGTGCACCTTTGGAGGATTTAGCTTTGCAGAACATTTTATGAAACTCCTGTGCATTTTATAGCATAGAGATCTCTAACAGTGGGTATTTGCACCTAAATTACGATTTTTAAATATATTTTATTGATTATGCTATTACAGTTGTCCCATTTTTTTCTCCCCTTTATTCCTCTCTGCCCTGCACACACCCTCCCACCAGCATTCCCCCACCTTAGCTCATGTCCATGGGTTATACACATAAGTTCTTTGGCTTCTACATTTCCCACACTATTCTTAACCTCCCTCTGTGTGTTTTGTACCTACCATTTGTGGTTCTTATTCCCTGTACCTTTTCCCCTATTCTCTCTCCTCTTCTTACCCACTGATAACCCTCCATGTGATCTCTATTTCTGTGATTCTGTTCTGGTTCTGGTTGTTTGCTTAGTTCATTTATGTTTTTGTTTTTTCTAGGTTCAGCTGTTAATAGTTGTGAGTTTGTTGTCATTTTACTGTTCATATTTTTTATCTTCTTCATTTTCTTAGATAAGTCCCTTTAACATTTCATAAAATAAGAGCTTGGTGATGATGAACTCCTTTAACTAGATCTTATCTGGGAAGCACTTTATCTGTTCTCCCATTCTAAATGATAGCTTTCCTGGATAGAGTAATCTTGGGTGTAGGTCCTTGCCTTTCATGGCTTTGAACATTTCTTTCCAACCCCTTCTTGTCTGTAAGGTTTCTTTTGAGAAGTAAGCTGACAGTCTTATGGGCATTCCTTTGTAGGTAACTGTCATCTTTTCTCTTGCTGCTTTTAAGATTCTTCTTATGGTTAATCTTGGGTAATGTAATTATGATGAGCTTTGCTGTGAGCTTCCTTAGGTCCAACTTCTTTGGGACTCTGAGCTTCTTGGACTTCCTGGAGGTTTATTTCTTTTGCCAGATTGGGAAAATTCTCCTTCATTATTTTTTCAAATAAGTTTTCAATTTCTTGCTCTTCCTCTTTTCTTTCTGGCATCCTAGGATTTGGATGTTGGAATGTTTAAAGTTGTCCCAGAGGTTGCTAAGCCTCTCCTCATTTTTAAAAAGTTCTTGTTTCTTCATCCTGTTCTGGTTGAACATTTCTTTCTTCTTTCTGCTCCAAATCATTGATTTGAGTCCTGGTTTCCTTCCCTTAACTGTATATTTTTCTATATTTCACTTAGCATAGCCTTCACTTCTCCCTCTATTTTGCAGCCATACTCAATCATATCTGTGAGCATCCTGACTACCAGTGTTTTGAACTCTGCATCTGATAGGTTGGCTATCTCTTCATCACTTAGTTCTATTTTTGGAACTTTGATCTGTTCTTTCATTTGGTTCATATATATATATATATATTTTTGTCTTGGTGTGCCTGTTATGTAGTAAGGGACTGAGCCTTAGGTATTTGCCAGGGCAGGGCAACCCACATAGCTGTCTGTGGGGGAGGGTCTGAGAGGGAACAATGCTGCTTGCTCAGCTCTGGGCTGGCTTTCAGTCACTTCCCCCACTGATCACAAGCAAACTGGGCCCTTCTGGTGCTGATTTCATAGTGGGTAGGTTTATGTATGTCCTCGGACCCTGTGGGTCTCTGCAACTCACTCTCCTGGGAGGCTGGTAGTTTCTCCCACCACCTCTGCAACCCCCCACATGTTTTGACAGCCAGAGGTTTTGAGGCTTTTTTTCCCCTACACTCAAACCCTGGGTTGTGCAGTCTATCTCGATCTCCAGTTGTTCTTTCCGGTTTATCTGCATGCATATATGGGACTGACTGGTCCACCAGCTGCCCCCTTGCCCAGTCTGCCAGCCACTGCCTCGCCTACCCAGGCCCTTCAGCTGTAGCCTTGCCACACGTCCTCTCCTCCCCGTCTTCCCCTCTCTGCCCCTCCTACTCGTCTGAGTGTATGTTTCGTCTCCAATTCCTTGGTTGTCAGACTTCCATACAGTTTGGTTTTCTGGCAGTTATTTTTTATTAAATTGTTATTGTTCTTCTTTTGGTTGTGTGAGGAAGCAAAGTGTATCTACCTAACCATCCATCTTGGCCATCCTAAATTACAATTTGACAAAAGAAAGATGACTTTCATTATAATTCCAATTGAGTTTGTGTTGGAGACTGGGATTCTTCCATACCTTATGTTTTAAAAATCTTGGAAGCTTTGCTTTGGTAGCAACTATAGCTAAGATCATTCTTTGTCAAATACATGACTTGCAACTTAAAATTAATTCTGGCAAAAAAAATGTTAATACACCAAATGTCCCTGTATTGTTGCTACAAATCTTCATCTTTATATAAACAATCTTTTATCTACAATGAAAAGGAAATTGATGTTCACAATTATGCCTACAAGGCATACCAAGATATGATGAAAGCAAGAAATTAATATGTTAAATTATACTTAATGCAGTTTTCAAGTTAGTGTATGTGATTATACTTTGTTTGACAATTGATTCTTCGTGTATGGTATATGAAGTAACTTTCAATTTTCCAGCATAGAACATATAAAATTATGAATAGATTGAATTCAGATGATATATTTGTATATCAAGAAAAAAGTCATGAATGAGGTGGAATAAATATGTATAGTCTCTTCAAGGATGATGTTTATTCTGCAAGCCTTGTTACTCTATATAGTCAGAACAGTTTCAGCTTAACTATAGATAAACATGCCAAAGAGAAACAGGTAAAGTTCACACAATTTCATAGAAAAAAATTCACTCTTCCTTGAAATGTTTTGTTCTAATGATCACAGGATGGTATGAAGTATTCTGAAGTCAGCAATTCTACAGAAGTCTTGGTGTTCTGAAGGATAGATTTCTTCCTGTCAATTATGGCAGAACAAAGTAATATATAATGAAAATAAACCAAGGGTAACAAAGTTTTTGTTTGTAAGAGTTGCTGTTTGTAGAAATTGTCCTTTTCTGTTTGTTTAAAATCTCTTTTCCTGAGTAAACAAATTTAAATGGCTTCTCTCTGCAGAGAAGTTCAACTCTTTGTATAAATCAAGAAGCAGGATCCTCAGTAAGGTGAGAGTCAGCCCAAGCCCTGTTGCGGTAACCTGGGCTTTCTAAAATTCCCCAATTTTAGGCATGTGTAAAACCAGGCTAATTGTAATTGGGAAAAGTATCTTCTAAGCATATTTTGATGAAACTCAATGTTACAGAATATTTGTCCATTTTTATTCATTTCAATATTCATGCTTAAAGTTTGGGGTTCTGTTTGATGGACAAAAGTTGCTGACTAAATCACTTTACAGAAGTCTAATCATTCATAGTTAATAGATAAACTTTGTTGAATGGCCAATAAGAATGATAACTTCTGTTTTTAAAATTTTTTTATTTTAATTTTTATTGTTGTTCAGTTATAGTGGTTCTACATTTTCCCCGTTGCTCACCTCTATCCTGCCACCAACCTCTCCCATAGTCAATCCGCCCCCATTGTCTGTGCTCATGAGTCCTCTGTTCATGTTCCTTTTCTTGCCCCTTCCCCTTCCTTTCACTACCTTCCATGATAGTAGGTATACATGACTGAACTTATTCCATGCTGTCAAATGATAGGATTTAGTACTTTATACAGCATTGCTTGGCATGCAGTATTTTCTTGGGGAAGCTGACATCCTACCTTCATGAGATATGACCAGCCCAGGAAAACATTGCTGACATTAAGTTCTATTTTTGCTGATACTACACAAAACTGTAGGATTTCAAACATGGCATGGCTCCAGAAATGTATGTTATTTTTCTTAGACAGCAGAAAGTAGTACAATAAAAAAGTCACATCTGGTGTTAGTTGTCATTTTATTTATCAGTTCATGCCTTCATCACCACGACATCAACTTTTTGGGTGTTTTGTAACAGAATTATGTTGGTCAGCTGCATCAGGGAGTCAAAGTAGTCCTTCCAGTATAGTTTTGTGTTTTCCAGTTATTCACAGATTAATTGTTTGACACTCAGAGCATATTCTCTTATTGAAAAACTATATTGGAAATGACACATACATTTCCAAGCCTATTTAACCTATAATGCAGCTAAAATTCCCCACAATATTACATAAAATACAAAAATAATGACATAACTTTTTAAGCATTTTAAAATGTAAGGGAACATAGAATATGTTATCAGAATTTAGAGAATACTTTTCTGACATTTTCAATATTAATATTGAAACAGATGTGTAAAAGAAATGAAAATTCTTTAAATTTTTTTCCAAATGTTAGTGCCAATGGAAAAGCAGGTTTGACTTGAGGGTGAAGGAGTAGATGGACATGTTTGAGAAGATTCTGAAAAAGACTCTGGCATTTTTAAAGAACTTGAAGGTAAAAGGTTTTGCATCTTTTCTATGTATAGCTTAATTTAAATTTTCTTTTTCAAATTTAAACTTTTTATTAACAAAGATATATATCATTATCACTTTTATGCAGGTGAACTGTGACTAGGTTAAAATTTTTATTTATTTTTTGGTGGGAAGAAGGGAATTCATAAGTAAAATAAAATCACAAACCTTTAATTCAGAAACCAGCAACATTTACTGTATAGTACTTAAAGCAAAATCTCTCTATTAATTTTCAGTTCTTTCTGTATTAAGCTCATAGGCTCCTTTCCCTCAGTAGGTTGCCTTTCACTGTCTCTCTCTGTCTTGTAGCCCACTTTTCTATCCTTCCTCTTTCCTCCCCTGATCTGTTTTTCAGAGAGCACATAAGAGGTGTATGATTTAACTTTCTTATACTAAATACCCACCACCTTCATTCTTTTTCTCTGCCTAATGTTACTATAGTATTTTTAATTTCTTACTTGTGCTTTTACTTTTTTTAAACATAAATAATACTTTTTTCCTCATTTCAGTCATTTTATTTATTTGTTTTTTTAATTGTTGCTCAATTACAGTCATCCTAGTTTTTCCCATTGCCCTCTTCTATCCCACCCATCACTCCCTTAGTTAGTCCCCACTATTTCCATTACCATGGGTCCTTTATACAAGTTCCTTGACTAGACCCTAAATAATATTTCTTAACTCCTTACTTTATAACTACTTATACTCTTCAGCTCCCTTTCTTGCTTTCATTTTCTAAGTTCTATTATCCATTCTCCTACCCTAAGGCAAAGGTGATAATTGTCACTCAATAGTCATTCCTCCCTCCACCTTAGTAATAGAATCTCTGTTTTAGCTGGACAAAGGACTGCCCAAAATAGAAACTACTTTTCCTATTCTTCCTGTGACTGGTGTGGCCAT
The DNA here is from genome assembly GCA_004024845.1 of Tonatia bakeri. NCBI lineage: Eukaryota > Metazoa > Chordata > Mammalia > Chiroptera > Phyllostomidae > Tonatia > Tonatia bakeri. The sequence continues at coordinate 86,013 of PVIA01005424.1, forward strand.
GTGGCTGCCCCATAGAATGTAAGCAGAAGCGTCAACTGTGATTTTCAGAAAATATCCCTAGAGGGAGAGGCAACATTTTCTCCAATACCTTCCTTTCTCCTGAAATCTGGAATGTACATGGTACGTCTAGTGCTTGAGCAATCATTGTAGGTCCTGATGATAATTCCTGTGTTGGTGGAAGGAGCCTGGGACTCTCCTGATGGGTGGTGTTCTACCAGCCTTAGGCTGCTTATGGACTCTCTTCACATGAAAGCTTATGTCATATTGTTTTGGTTGTCTCTTAGCTGAACCCAATCTAATACAATAATAGTTACACTCTGTTTTGTATCCAAAATTAGATATTTTAGGATTAGCCTATAGTTTGATTCCAAAAGTTGAATTATAATTGGGTAACTATTGTTCAGTACAAAGTCAAGAAGTTCTCATTTTTATATGTCTGCAAAATTAGTCTACACATTTTTCTCTCAATTTTATACCCAATTCTCCAAAATATCATCTTAAAAAAAATTCCCTCTGGAGAGCTCCTTCCCAGAGCTGTGTATCTTCCTGTCCCAGTTTTGTACTTGATGTTTTCTAGACTTGCTGTACAGTAGTTGTACTGAGCAGTGCTTTCAGAGAAAGTGTATTAAAAGGGCCAGGTGTGAAAACGACATCTGCCAATCTTCATTTAACAGGTTAGTTGTGAAGAAGAAGCTGGTATCTATAAAATGCTTCTATGGGCAGCCTCCCCATTACTTACCTTTGAACATTGTCCACCATTCCTATTTTTCATATCATTTCTAGTTCCTCATACAGTGTCAGCCTAATCCAATTCATAGTTTTTCATTTTGGTTTCATTCTATCTTAGATTCATCAACTCCTGTTTTGATGCAGACTCTGGCCCACAGGGTGTATGTGCTGTGGCTGAGATGACAAATTCACACGGACCAGAGAAGTCCTGTGGAGAAAAAGGGATGGCATGGGCACTCTCTAAGTGAGAGAGAGGGCCCCGACCCCTGCCTGGACAGGCTTTTATTGTTTTGGGGAGGTGTATTACATTGAGGATGGTCCTCATTTACTATGTACAGGTTCGCTGTAGGTGATTACCTTTTACAGAAAACAAAGGAGAGGGTGTTGCTAGTTACATCAGAGAAGAGGGATATTAGCAAATGCAAAGGGAAAAGTGGTTGAACTGGTTAGACTTTATACTTGGGAGGTTTAGCTCAGATTTTAGGAAGTTACTTTAAAAATATGCAGTAGACATTTTCTGCCTCAATTCAGGGTGAGGGTGTTTTAGCAAAAGTAAGCCTCATAGCAGTCTAGGTACAACGCAGGCCTGATTCCCCAAGAGAAAACCTGTCTTTGGCATGGGTCCTGTGTGCCGACCTTGCTCCCTGTCAGTTTTTTGAATCAGGGGCTGGCTACATTCCCCACTGCCATGTGGAATGGTCCCCTATACTGTTTTTCTTTGCATGTTTTTGTCTTTTACTTTTTCAGCATTTCTGAGAGTCAGTACAGTGAACTGGCCAAGTGCATGGTCACTACAGTTAGGTAAACTGAGTGTTATTCTAACACGATTACTGTTTGGTTGCATAATTTTAAACAAGTTAATAATTACTTATCCTCTAAGTCTTAATTTCCTCATTTATAAAATTGTAATAATGGTAGTACAAACTTCATAGGTTTGTTGTGGAACTGAGTTGATCCACACTTAGTGTTTACCACAGTACCTAGAACATAGAAAACATGCAATGCTACTTATAGCTAATATTATTAACAGTAGTGTTAGAGAGTGAACCAGCCAAGGCCACATATACAAGATCCTAGTTCAGATCCAACATGACTCCAGTGCCTGAGTTTTCAATGACCTCATAGTGCTGTTTCATGTGGAGTGTGTGGTATTGGTATGAGTGCTTCTGCTGGGGAACAAGCTACCATCTAGAACAATGGTTTGCAGCTATGTGTTTGCATGGTATGTGGGAAGTGGAGCTTACTGTGAGGTAGAGAGCTGAAAACCCTGATCTTTTGAGGGGACTTTTCTAAGTACACATGTCTGAGAGCCCTTTTGAGAAAGTTTGATAAGCTCTTCAGGGGGAGCTGTGGCAGGGGTGTGTATTTTGAATGAGCTTCCCTAGTGATCTGATGTCCTTTCTGGTTCGAAAAAGTGATTTGGTGAAGTGGCTACATTTTGCTGAAGTGGAATGAATCTACTAACAGAAATCCTAGGACACTGGCCACAAAGAAAGTTAAATAAAAAGAAAGAAAAATATGCCCAGGCTCAGTATGCCTTGTGAAACATTCATATCAATCAACACATTTTTTAAATATTTTCACTGCTGTGATACATATTTCTACATTCAAAACATACTCCAGAAGCCGTATCAGTCTCTGTTGTTTTTTTTTTAAAGTTCACTTAGTTTCTATTTAGCTAGTTTTTCCCTATGATAAGTGCTTTAGTTAACTCTTACAGTAACAGAATTATAACCATCCCCAAAATGCCCACTATCATAAATTATATTCATACACATAATTCAATGACAATCAGAGAAAAGAAAAAGAAAAGAGAAGATCATTAAAGATTTTCTAGTACTTGAGCAAGACCGTGTCACATCATTCTTTTATCCTAAACTGCAATAATTAAATCATACCGTGTATTAAATCTATAGATTTTAAACAAGATTCTTCTTTTATTATAACATAAGGAGCTAAGAAGCAAAAAACTTTAGTATAATAGAAGTCAAATAAGGGAATGCATATTAAATAGCTAACACTCATATAGGATTTTCTATGCATTGGGGACTAAGTGCTTTACATACATGAACTATTTAACCCTTACAGCAACCTGTGAAAGAGGTCTAGTTATTTCATGCCCACTTTTATATGAGGAAATGGGAAGAGGTTAACATGCCCAAGTGGCCCAACCGAGCTGGGGTTTGAAGCCAGAGAAGTCTGGCTGCAGATCTGTGGGTTCAAGCATACTGCCTTTCCCTGAACCAAAGGAGAGAAGAAATGGAAAAGGAAGCCTGTGACAAATACCTAATAGATATGATGTGGTGAACTTAAAATAAATTGAATAATCTTTTCTCCATTATTTTAATATGTTTCATTTTTAGAGGGTTATAATTATCTAAATTTTGGTTCTTCAACTTAAATTTTTCATGTAGGACAACAGAGCTTCCTACTCTGATTTGTCATTATATCATCCAGGGGCATATCTTTTTCTCTGCCCTCTCTCTACCTCAAGAACTATGAGGCTTTCCCTGGCTGGTGTGGTTCAGTGGATTGAGTGCTGATCTGGGAACCAAAAGGTTGCCGGTTTGATTCCTGGGGAGGGCACCTGTCTGGGTTGCTGGCCCGGTTCCCATTTAGGGGACTGATCCATGTTTTGGTCCATGGATTGATCCATGTTTCTCTCCCATATGGATATTTCTCTTTTTCTCTTTCTCCCTTCCTTCTCTCTGTCTAAAAAGTAAATAAAATCTTAAAAAGAAAAAGAACTGGGAGAGGGAGGAAGATGGCGCCGTTGTTAGAGGAATCGTAGTCCCCTTCCCCAGGGCACAGGAGAGAATCTGGCTGATCTGAGGAGGAACAGAGCAAGGGGCCACTGATATTGCAACTTTTATGAAAACAGGACATCAAAAATTATAGCAGACATTGAAAAAACAGACGGTAAGGAGACTGCTGCAGGATAATAAGAACCCAGGGATCAGTGCGTGGACCAGGGAGGGTGCCGCCCTCAAGCCTGGTGCTCCTGGGTTGGTCTCAGAGCACCCGGGAGAGCGGAGTCACTGATCCCTCCCTGGACATCAAGGATTGAGTGGCAGAGGGGGAGGCCTTGTTTCTTGAAGGTGCAGAGAGGGGAGTGAGAAATGAGAGACAGTTGTGCAGGGGCTGCAGGTTGCATGACCAAGGGCAGCCTGGCCCTGTGCCCGCGCCCCCAACCCGACGCGATTTTGTGAAAGACACAGACCCCACAGCCCTGAACAAGGGAAGGACACGGGCGTTCACTGGTTTCTGGAGTTGGCAGTGGTGACCTCAGGTGGGTGCGCGCCCCCCCACTCCTGACTCTCACACTGTGAGCCCGGAAAAGACGCAGCGATTCACAGGTTCCTGGAGCCCACACTGTGAAGTTGGGGAAGTTTGAGACCATTCCAAATCCCCGGAGCATGCACCGTGAAACCGGAGGAAAGGCGGGTGCTTCATGCACTAATTAGAGCCTGCGGTGGTGAGGTTGGGGGACAGGTGCGACCCCTTGCGATTTCCGGAGCTTACACCCTGAACCTGAAGCAGAAATTGGTTCTGGGGAGAGTGGGTGGCTAGCCCTGGGGACAGTAGCGGAGAGATGGACTGAGTTCTGACTGGGAAGGGTGAAAATCATTCCAATCGCCCCTCAGCCTGCTGAAGCCAGCAAGACCAGAAAAACTGGTTTGGTCAGTTAGAAACCAACAGGAAGGTGTTTTTTTTTTTTTTTTTTTGCTGCTGTTGTTTGATTGTTTGATTTTATCTTGTTTTTTTTTAAGTAACTTTTTATTTTTTAACTCTTATTATTTTTATATCTCTCAGTTCTTTATGTCTCTCTTCCTTTCATACTAGTACTATTCCTCCCACTCCAAAATTCTCTCTCCTGCACTCCATCTTCTGCTTTTATTTTTATTTTATTTTTTTGAGCCTGCAAGTTACTGCAAATTTGTATTATCTTTTTCTCTCTTTTCTGACATTTTTTATTTTAATACTATTTTGGTATTCTTTTTCTTTTTGTATAATCTTCTTTGCTTGGCTGGTTATACTGTCGTTTAATAGGTTCCCCCTTTTATCTCATTCACAGCGTGTTGATAATCTACTGTCCTTAACTTGGGTTCTAATAGTACCCCACTGAAGGTTCTATACTCCTTATTCTTGTTATCTAGATCTCATAGATTCTGTACATGATTGTTGCTTTAATATTACTATAAATAAGACCTATTTCATACAAGTGTAAATACTACTCAACAAGCCTTCCAGATCTCAGCCCACTTGGCAATTTTCTGAACTCTATTATTGTAGGGGTTATCTCTATTCTTTTATACACTACTTCTATTTACTACTCTTTATTCCCACCCTACCTCAGATTCTGACCTCCCATAGCCTCACAGCTTTCTAGATCCAAATAACAATCCTTTCCTCCCCTATAAGAGTCTTACCTTCTTTCCATATTTTCTAAAACATGACTAGTGGGGTGGAAGATCACGGTTTACACTACACATAGCCAAAGGATCTCCCATCTCTTCTCTACTGGCTGCTACTGTAAATATCATAGAATACTCTCTTGCTGTCTTAAACAATTTTGCTTTCCCCCTCTAACTGATCACAAAAAAGAGTAGGGGGAAGCTGTGAACACCAGGATACTCGAAGGAGACTGCACCACTGAATCTCACAAGTATTCTACCACAGAAGTCCACACCATAAACACAAGGAACCAGAACAGATCAATTTGAGAAACAGAGGCAAACAAGAAAGTCTCACGAACAACAAGAAGACAAAGAAACAAACCCCAAACGAAGGGAAAGGAAGAAGCCTCAGAAAGAATGCTAAGTGAAATAGAGGCAACTCAATTCTCAGATATTAAGTTCAAAGAAATGATTATCAGGAAGTTCAATGAGCTCATAATGAGCTTCCAGAAACTACAGGGAAGCTACAATGATCTCACTGGAAACTATATCAATATGGAAAAGGAAATAGAAACTATCAACAAAGCCTAAGAGGAAATGAAGAATACAATTTCTGAACTGAAGAACACAGTAGAAGGAATGAAAAGCAGGATCGATGAAGCAGAAGATTAGATCAGCAAATTGGAGGACAAAGTGGAAAAAAACACCTAGAAAGAGCAAGAAAAAGGAAAAGAGGGTCAGAAAGAATGAAGAGGGATTAAGAGAAATGCAAGACATTATGAAACATAATAATGTCCATATAATAGGGATACCAGAAAGACAAGAAGAAAAACAAGGGATAGAAAACATGCTTGAAAAAGTAATGATGGAAAACTTCCCTAATTAGATGACAGAAAAAGTCACACAAAGCCAGGAAACACAGAGAGTCCTAATCAAGAGGAACCCAAAGAGGCCCACCCCAAGACACTCATAATTAAAATGGCAAAATTTCAAGACAGAGATAATTTTAAAGGCAGGAAGGGAAAAACAGGAAGTAACATACAAGGGAACCCCAATAAAGGTAAGAGCTGACTTCTCAATGGAAACACTCCAAGCCAGAAAAGAATGGCAAGAAATGTTCCAAGTAATGAGAACCAGAGGTCTGCAACCAAGGCTACTTTACCCAGCAAGGCTCTCAATCAAGATAGCAGGTCAAATAAGAAGCTTCCCAGACAAAAGAAATCTGAAAGAATACACCTCCACTAAACCAGCTCTGCAAGAGATGCTAAAGGCACTGCTTTAAGGAAAGGAAGGAAAAGAGAAAGAGAGAGGAACACAGGTACAAAAATGGCAATGAATAAATATCTATCAATAATAACCTTAAATGTAAATGGATTAAATGCTCCAATCAAAAGACATAGAATAGCTGAATGGATAAGAAAACATGACCCACACATATGCTGCCTACAAGAGACCCACTTAAGAATAAAAGACCTGAACAGGCTGAAAGTGAAGGGCTGGAAACAAATTTTCCAAGCAAATGGACAGGAAAAAAAGCTGGGGTAGCAATACTCATTTCAGACAAAATAGACTTCCAAAAAAGGGCCATAAAAGAGACCCTTATGAAGGTCACTTCATAATACTCAAGGGAAGAATCCACCAAGAAGACATAAATAATGTAAATATATATGCACCCAACATAGGAACACCCAAATACATAAAGAAAATCTTAGAGGACTTCCAGAAAGATATTGACAGCAACACAATTATAGTGGGGGATTTTACACCCCACTGTCAAAAATGGACAGATCTTCCAAACAAAATATCAACAAAGATATTGTGGCATTGAACAATATCCTAGGGGAAATTTACTTAACTGATATATACAGAGCCCTCCATCCCAAAGAAGCTAAATACACATTCTTTTCAAATGTATACGGAACATTTTCAAAGATAGACCACATGATAGGACACAAAACAAACCTCAACAATTTCAAGAAAATTGAAATCATACCAAGCATTTTCTTGGATCACAAGGGAATGAAACTAGAAACCAACCCCAAGGAAAAAAACCCAAAACACTCAAAATCATGGAGATTAAATAGCATGCTATTAAACAATGAATGGGTCAAGGATGAAATTAGGGAAGAAATCAAAAGGTTTCTGGAAACAAATAAAAATGAACTCACAACAACCCAAAACTTATGGGACACAGCAAAGGCAGTCCTGAGAGGGAAGTTCATAGTGATACAGGCATACCTAAAAAAGATAGAAATATTTCAAACAAACAACCTAACCCTACATCTACAAGAACAACAAGAATGTCTAGAGGAACAACAACAACAAAAAAAACAGCCCAGAGCAAGTAGAATGAAGGAAATAACCATGATCAGAGCAGAATTAAATGACATAGAGACTAAAAGCACAATTCTAAGGATCAATGAATCCAGGAGCTGGTTTTTTGAAAAGATAAAGAAAATCAACAAGCCTTTAAGCAGACTCATCAAGAAAAAAAGAGAGAAGACCCAAATAAACACAATCAGAAATGAAAGAGGAGAGATCACAACTGATATCACAGAAATACAAAGGATTGTAAGAAATTACTACAATGAACTGTATGCCAAGGAATTTGAAAACCTAGATGAAATGGACAAATTTCTAGAAAAATATAATCTTCAAAAACTCAGTGAACAGACCAATAACACCAAATGAAATTGAAGCAGTAATCAAAAAACTCCTAACACACAAAAGCTCTGGACCAGATGTTTTCACAGGAAAATTCTACAAAGCATTTAAGGAAGAGCTAACCCCTATCCTTCACAGACTATTTCAAAAAGTCCAAACAGATGGAAGACTCCCAAACTCTTTTTATGAGGCCAACATCATCCTAATCCCAAAACCAAATAAAGACACAACAAAGAAAGAAAACTTGAGGCCAATATCACTGATGAACATTGATGCTAAAATCCTTAAGAGAATACTGGCAAACCACATCCAACAATACATTAAAAAGATCATCCACCATGACCAATGGGATTCATCCCAGGGATGCAAGAATGATTCAATATTTGCAAATCAGTAAATGTAATATATCACATAAACAAAAGCAAAGACAAAAAAATCACATGATCGTATCAACAGATGCGGAAAAAGCATTTGATAAGGTACAGCACCCATTTATGATAAAAACACTCAGCAAAGTGGGAATAGACGGAGCATTTCTCAACATAATAAAGGCCATATATGACAGACCTACAGCCAGCATCATACTCAATGGGCAAAAACTAAAATCTTTTCCACTAAGAACAGGAACAAGACAAGGCTGTCCACTTTCACCACTTTTATTCAATAGAGTACTGGAAGTTTTAGCCACAGTGATCAGACAAGGAAAGGAAATAAAAGGCATGGAAATTGGAAAGGAGGAAACAAAACTGTCACTGTTTGCAGATGACATGAAAGTGTATGTAGAAAATCCTTTAGACTCTACCAAAAAACTGCTTGACTTAATAAATGAATTTGGCAAAACAGCGGGATACAAAGTCAATATCCAGAAATCAGAGGCATTTCTGTACACCACCAATGAAACAGCAGAAGCAGAAATCAAGGGAAAAATCCCATTTGAGATAGCAAAAAGAAAAATAAAATACCTAGGAATAAACCTGACCAAAGAGGTAAAAGACCTGTATTCAGAAAACTGCATACCACTGAGGAAAGAAATCAAGGAAGATACAAACAAATGGAAACATATACCATGTTCATGGATTGGAAGAATCAATATAATAAAAAATGTCCATACTACCCAAAGCAATCTACACACCTATTAAAGTACCAATTGTAGCGATTTTTCTACCTCGCTTTAATCACCTGGCTGTCTGTCTAACCATAGCGATTTTTAAACCTCGCTTTAATGATTTGCCATTGTGTGCAGAACCCAGGGCTTTCCCGGCTATGAACATGCTTAAACATAGTTAGTATTGTGTGCAGAACCCGGGCCTTTCCCGACTATGAACACACTTAAACATACTAGAAATAATTATGCACAGAAACAGTTTTCTGAGTGGAAGTCAGAGATGGTTTGCTCACTCTCCAAGTCTTTGAGCTGCTCCGGGCTACCCTCATGGGAGGAAGCCTCATCCTTTGTCTCCGTGGGTTTTTATTGACAAAGCAGTCACAGATTGTGGATTTACAGTCTGGCAGAAGGGATCAAAGGGGACACGTATCTTGCAAAGATGCTAACAGAGTTTCTGTTGTGATTCCGGGCAGAGATTGGAGTTTTATCATATGAAAAGACTACAGGTTTTAAAGGTTTCCTGACTGTGCCTTTAAGTTCCAAGTTAATAACATCCTCCAGCAAACAGATCTCACAGGAACTTGCATATTCTTTGTCTCAGGCTTGATAACCCTGGGGGGCCACCGTCTCCGGTCCCAGCTGCCCCTTCCTTTGGCTATTTGCTAAGCGCTGGAGACTCTGGCAGCAAGGAGACTTGGATTTCTCACATCTGAGTACAAAGACTCAGGCCAAGAGGGGCCGGGGGTAGATGCCGATCACCCCTTCCTTTCCACAGCCCCTTCATTTATTTCCACAGTCTCGTGTGTCTTATTTCACAGAGGCCTTTACAAGATCAGCCCCTGTCTTAGGTCCATTCTCTATCCTAGAGAATTGTTACCCATCATTGGAAAATGATCTAGCATTAAAGGCCAGGCACAGAACAAACAGGTAGCATTCATGTCAGGGGAATAAGTTTTGTCTCCTTAGTGGCTTCTGATCCGGAGGTTTCTCACTCATCCTAAGTCACAGGGGGTCACAGCTTCCTAACACCGGGCAGGGTGGTCCCCAACAACCAATGGCTTATTTCACAGACATAGAACAAATACTTCAAAAATTTATATGGAACCATAAATGACCCCGAATAACTACTGCAATTTTGAGAAAGAAGAGTAAAGTAGGAGGGATCACAATACCTGACACTAAACTATACTACAAGGCCATTGTAATCAAAACAGCCAGGTACTGGCATAAAAACAGGCACATGGATCAGTGGAACACAACAGAGAGCCCAGAAATAAACCCAAGTCTCTACGGTCAATTAATATTTCACAAAGGAGGCAGCAACATAAAATGGAGTAAAAATAGCCTATCAACAAATTGTATTAGGAGAACTGGACAGCTACATGCAAAAAATGAAACTTGAGCACCAACTTACACCTTATACAAGATGGATAAAAAGACTTAAATATAAACCATGACACCATTAAAGTACTAGAGGAGAACATAGGTAGGAGAATCTCAGATATTTTGTGCAGAAACTTTTTTACTGACATGTCCCCTAGAGCAAGGGATATAAAGGAAAGAATAAATAAATGGGATCTCATCAAAATAAAAAGCTCTGCACAGCTAAAGAAAACAGTATCAAAATAAAGAGAGAATCAACTGTATGGGAAAACATATTTGCCAATGATTCCTCAGACAAGGGCTTAATCTCCAAAATATATAAAGCAACCCAATTAAAAAATGGGCAAAGGACTGGAACAGACACTTTTCCAAGGAGGACATACAGAAGATCCAAAGACACATGAAACGATGCTCAATATCGCTAGCTATTAGACAGATGCAAATTAACACCACAATGAGATATCACTTCACACCAGTCAGAATGGCCATCAAAAACAAAGCAACAAACAAGTGTTGGAGAGGTTGTGGAGAAAAGGGGACCCTAGTGCACTGTTGGTGGGACTACAGATTGGTACAACCACTATGGAAAACAGTATGGAACTTCCTCAGAAAACTAAAAATGGATCTGCCTATTGACCCAGCAATTCCACTGCTGGGACTATATCCTAAAAATCCTAAAACACCAATACAAAAGATCCTTTGCACCCCAATGTTCATAGCAGCACCATTTACAATAGCTAAGTGCTGGAAGCAACCTAGATGCCCATCAGTAAATGAATGGGTCAAAAAAGGATGGTACATTAACACAATGGAATTCTATGCCGCAGAAAGAAAGAAGGAGCTCCTACCCTTTGTGACAGCATGGATGGAGCTGGAGAGCATTATGCTAAGTGAAATAAGCCAGGCAGTGAAAGACAAATACCATATGATCTCACTTTTCACAGGAACCTAAACAACAAAACAAAGAAACAAGTAAAGACACTGAAATAGAGGACAGGCTGAAAGTGACCAGAGGAGAGAGAAGAGGGAGTTTCAGGGGAAAAGAGGAAGGGTTTACAGGAACAAAGTTAAAGGACACATGGACAAAAACTAGCGGGAGGGTGGTAATGGGAGGGAAGTGGGGAGGGATGCGTCGGTGGGATGGAATGGGAGTAAAGGGGAGAAAACTGTACTTGAACAATGATTAAAAGAAAAAGAAGAAAAGAAAAAGAACTCTTAGCCTAAATGGTAGTGTATATATGCATACAGACGCTTGTGTTATTTTAGAATAATCCAGTGATTCTCATATTTTAATTTCCACCAGAATCACCTGACAGACTCATTAAACTAAAAATCCAGAGTATCTGTATAGCAGCATGGAGGGGAACTGGAGAATTTGCATTTCCTGTCACCCCTCCTTTATTCAAACATAACTGAGAAAATTATAATATGTTTAAAGCATACAGCACGATTATTTGATACACATATACAATCTGAAATGATCCCCACAGTCAGATTAATAACACATCTATCACATCACAAAGTTACATTTTTGTTGTTGTGAGAACACTTAACATCTATTCTCTCAGCAAATTTCAAGTATATAATACAGTATCATTGACTATAATCACCATGCTGCACATTAGATTCCAAGAACTTACTCACCTTATTCCTGAAAATTTGTGCTTTTGACACACCTTTCCCCACTTCCTCCAGTACTGGCAACAACATAGCCACCATCCTACTCTTTGTTTTATGAGTTTGACTTTTTAAAAAAGATTACACAAGTAAGTGATATTGTACAGTATTTGTCTTTCTCTGTCTGGCTTGTTTTACTTCGCATAATGCCCACCATTTTTATCCATGTTGTCACAAAGGCAGTATTTCCTTCTTTTTTATGGCTGAATAATATTCCATTGCATAATACCACATTTTCTTTATACATTCATCCACTGACAGACACTTAGGTTATTTCCATATCTTGCTGCAATGAACCTGCTGACCCTTGATCTTGGACTTTGAGCATACAGAATTGTGAGGAAGTAAATTTCTGTTGTTTAAACTACCCACTCTGTGGCATTTTATTAAGGCAGCCCTAGCAAATTAATACAACCAGCAATGGAGAGATTATCAATGTTTTCAGAAAGTAAAAACAAAAGCAAAAGAGATCACTTGTGAAAGAATGAGATTCAGACTGACCTTGGACTTCTTATCAGCAATACTGGGAACTAGAAGACAACAAAGCAGTATCTTCAAAATTTTGAGGGAAAATAATTTTTAATTTAGAATTCAGTACTCAGATTAAATATCAATCAAATGCAATGGCAGAATAAAGATACTAGTAAACATGTAAGAGCTCAAAAAGTTTTTCCTCCTGTACATTATTACTAATGGTGCTTATTTGAAGATATGTTTCATTAAAAAGAGATGTAAATCCAGAAAAAGGAGATCAGCTTCAGAAAAAATAGGCCAACTTACAAGAGATGGAGAGAGGGCACCAGTAGAGTCGTGGGCAGGGTCAAAATTTAGCTGTTGATATCCAGATTTCCAGGTGCTGATTCTGCAGGGCAGGAAAAAACCCTTACTTTCACTCACATAGGCTGCCAGTTTTGGAAAATGGAAATATATTCCATGAAATATTTGGGCATAGTTTTACCAAAAAATTACTCATTTTTCAGAAATTCAAATTTAACTGGGAGTCCTGCATTGTATGGGTCAACTATATACTAGTCCGAAGGCACTTATTTGCTGTGTTTCTTAGCACCTCACATAATGTTTAGCTCATGAGAAGCACTTTTTCAGGTGTCAAAGAAGTGTCATTCAGAAAGTTTTTGCGTCATAAGGACGATGAAAAATTAGACAAACAAACAGACAAACAAAACCAATTAAGAAACTGTAAGAGACTCCCGAGGGGCTCAGCATATCTAGCCATTTCACCACTTCTGCATAATTTCAGAGACAGAGCATTTGCAGATGTGTCTCATACATTTTACATTTGTTTGTTCATGAAACTTTACTTCATCTGCAAGCCCTTTAACACACTCACAGTCCATAATATATTATAGTCATTATTTGTTCTAAATCTAACATTTAACTTTGCAACATATACATTTTTTAATAATTTTCATTTAATGTCAAATTTCTTGTATTGATTAGTTCTTTCAAAATATTGTACAAGTATTTTGTGCTGTGATACATGGATTTGGAAGTTCTGCATAAAATTCTATTTTACTGAAAAAATCACAGAAACAAAATCTATTAATTAGTAGGGGCAAATTTTGGTGGACTATTTGGAGTAATTATAGTTCTACATTTAAAAGATATGTATTGCAACAGTAACTATGTTGTATTTATCATTCAGAAAAAATTTCTTGAATTTTTTCTTGTTTTGAAGAGGTGGTAGAGTGATAAGTTAAAATTCACAGCTTATCAGCATGAAAGAAGATTAAAAACAGGCATTTCAAAACAAACCCCTAAGTGTCTAAAAGTATAAGAAATGCTTCTTTATGAATTTTTCACAGTTTGTTTTTTTCTGGGGGAAAATACATTTGATGTGCATTTGATTGACTGCAAGACAAAAGTCAAGCTGCTCTAGTTTAAAATGACTTGCTCTTGTCATACAGTGTCATTTATTATTTTCAGCAGAGATAGAAGAAATTGAGTGAGAAAATTGAAAATCATTTTAATGCTCCCCAAAGAAATTGTAACATGAGCTGGAACATATGGGTAATTTGTGAGGTAAAGTCAGCTATGGAGTTTGATTATCTTCAATATAGTTTTTGTGGCTGAAAGTTTTCTTTCTTTCTTTATTTTATTGTTGTTCAAGTACAGTTGTCTCCACTCCCTCCCCACTCCCCACCACCCATCCCCACCTCCCACCCTTAATCCTACCACCCTTTAACTTTGTCCATGTGTCATTTATACATGTTTCTTGACAACCCTTCCCCTCTTTTTCCCGTTATCCCCTCCCCTCTTCCCTCTGGTTACTGTCAGTTTGTTCTTTATTTCAGTGTCTCTGGTTATATTTTTCTTGCTTGTTTGTTTTGTTGATTAGGTTCCATTTATAGGTGAGATTATCTTTTCTGAACTAAGAAAAACTTCCTTTTTTTGGAAACAAAACTCTGATCAGACATCTTCAGATTTCTGTTTCATTTTTTAAAAGTATATTTTATTGACTGTGTTGTTACAGTTGTCCCAATTTTTCCACTTTTGCCCCCCCTGCCTGGTATTCTCCTTCTCTCCAGCAATCCCCACCTTAGTTCATGTCCATGAATTGTGCATGTGAGTTCTTTGACTTCTCTATTTCTTATACTATTGTTAACATTTCCCTATTTTGTACCTACCAATTATGCTTCTTAATCCCTGTACCTTTTCTCCCATTCTCCCCCTTCCCTCTCCCTGCTGATAACCCTCTAAATGATCTCCATCTTTATGATTCTGTTCCTGTTCTGGTTGTTAGCTTAGCTTTTTTTTTCTGTTTTTTTTTTTTTTTTTTTTTTTTTTTTTTTTTTTTTTTTTTTTTTTTTTTTTTTTTTTTAGATTCAGTTGTTGATAATTATGAGTTTGTTATCATTTTGATGTTCATAGTTTTGGTCTTCTTGTTTTTCTTAAATAAATCCCTTTAACATTTCATATAATAAGGGCTTGGTGATGGTGAACTCCTTTAGCTTTACCTTATCTGGGAAATACTTTATTTACCTTTCAGTTCTAAATGATAGCTTTTCTGGATAAAGTAATCTAGGTTGTAGGTCCTTGCTTTTCATCGCTTTGACTACTTCTTGCCTGCAAAGTTTCTTTTGAGAAATCAGCTAATAGTCTTATGGGAACTCTTTTGTACGTTACTCTGCTTTTTTCTTGCTGCTTTTAAGATCCTCTCTTTATCTTTAACCTTTGACATTTTAATTACGATATGTCTTGGTGTGATTCTCTTTGGGTCCAACTTGTTTGGGACTTCTTTGCTTCCTGGACTTGTATTTCTATATCCTTAACCAAATTAGGGAATTTTTCTTCCATTATTTTTTAACTTTTCCATTTCTTGTTCTTCCTCTTCTCCTTCTGGCATCCCTATGATTTAGATGTTGAACTTTCGAAGATGTCCCAGAGTCTTCTTATTTTTTCCTCATTTTTTTGAGTTCTTGTTTCTTCATTCTATTCTGTGACTGTTTATTTCTTCATTATGTTCCAAATCGTTGATTTGATCCCCGGCTTACGTCCCTTCATTGTTGGTTCCCTGTGGATTTTTCTTCATTTCACTTAGTGTAGCCTTCATTTCTTTCCTTATGCTTTTGCTTTATTACTTAATGAGTTCTTTGAGCATCCTGATCACTGGTGTTTTGAACTCTACATTCTGATAGGCTATCTCTGTTTCATTTAGTTCTTTTTCTGGGGTTTTGTTCTGGTCTTTCATTTGGGCAATATTTCTTTGTGCTCCTCAACTTGGTATCCTTCCTGTGTTTGTTTCTGTGTATTAGGTAGAGTTGCTTTGACTCCCTGTCTTAGTGCACTTGTTAAATTGCATGGGGCAGAGCCTTAAGTATTTTCCAGGGCAGGGCAACCCACTTCACTGCTTTGTGGCTCTGTATGTGGGAGAGGGACTGGAGAGGGCACTGCATCATTTCCTGGCTGCTGGAGGCTTGCTCAGTACTCACACTGCTTCTAGTCTCTTCACTCACACCCACTTCCTGGATATAACTGGTGACCCCTCTAGCTGTTGCCCTGGTGTTGGTTCCCAGAGTGGGTGGCTTTGTGAATGTTGTTTTGCGAATGTTGTAGGACTGTTTGGTCCCTTTAAATGGACTGTCTTGAGATACTGAACGTTTCTTCCACTGCTCTAACCCCCACTGATTTTTATTGCCAGAAGTTGTGAGGTGTTATT
Organism: Tonatia bakeri; assembly: GCA_004024845.1. Lineage (NCBI taxonomy): Eukaryota > Metazoa > Chordata > Mammalia > Chiroptera > Phyllostomidae > Tonatia > Tonatia bakeri. The sequence goes on from PVIA01005424.1 coordinate 102,145, forward strand.
GCCTGGCACTGGAATCCTGGGCTATATGGTCTGGTTCTGGGCTGGAATTGTGCTCACTTCACAAGTATCCTTCCTGGCTTTTGATCGACCAACTGTGAGTGTGGTGGATAATTCCATTGGCTGCTGCCACCATCTTGACGTGCAGCCTCACTGCTACCATGCTACATCCTCTCTGTCCCGACTCCCCATCTCCACCCCTCCTACCTGTCTGGATGAATATGGCTTCTTTAAATTCTTGGTTGTCAGACCTCCATAAAGTTTGATTTTCTGGCAGTTCTGGGTGTTTTTAGTTTTGAGGTTAGTTGTGATCCTTTTTATGATTGTGGAAGGAGGTGAAGCATGTCTCTCTGTACCTCCACTTGACTGGAATGGAAGTTCTGTTTCATTTTTTTAAGATCTTATTTATTTTTTTAAAGATTTTACTTATTTTATTTTTAGACAGAGGGGAAGGAGACAGAGGGGAAGGGAGAGAGAAAGAGAAGGAGAGAAATATCAATGTGTGGTGCTTCTTGTGTGCTCCCTACTGGGGACCTGGCCCACAACCCAGGCATTATTTTTAGTGTTAAGTGTTTATTTAATTCAGAGAAGTCATCATTTTTAGTGTTAGTGTTTAGTTAATTCAGAAAAGTAAAATGAGTAAGAAAAAATATGTCTAGGGTTCCTCAGTCATTTGTATTTTCTTAGGATGCCATTACCTGCTTTTCATGTTTGAAATAAGTTCTGATTCATATGTAAAGCATAGCCTTTGGGGCCTGTCAACAGCCTCTGCTTACTTGGTTATACACATAACATGTTCACATTGTACTCACTTTGAATTTCACTAAACTCCCATGCATCCTGGGCCCAGTGAAATTCTCTCCTCTGTGGGTCATCATAAATTCTCTATGCAAATGGGGCAGCGAGGAATGACAGACACACCTTATTCCATTGGACTTATAAAACATTGGTTGAAAGATACAATTATTAAAAATTTGGATATTCAGAACATTAAATCAAGCATGGGGCCTTTCTAAGTGTTGGGCACTATGTAACTGCACAAGTTTTGCATGGCATGGAGCTGCTTCTGATTGCCAGTTGTCCTTTACACATAGTCTTTTCCTGTTGGAGTCCTATGGACCCTTCCAGGTGGTTCACTCAAGCAGACTTTCAGCTGCATCTTGGGATACCCACATCTGATCTACATTCAGTGTTCACATATGGTTTCACTGCAGATGTAGCTCCTTTTTACATGCAGCAACAACCCACCCTTACTTTGCTACCAAAGCAGCTCCCAGTTTTCCTAGGGAAACAGTTGACCTTTGTATCCTAAAATGCTGGAAAGCACATCTCATAGATGGTCTCACTATAGTACTGTCCTTCTATGTTTGACGTGAAGGAGCAGAATTCTCTTGATCCTTTCTTAGAGATCTTGTGGATTAAAACCCATAATACAAGTTAGAACTCACCTTTTCCCCCCAAGTTCTCCCCCCAACTCTACTTTTTCGAGTCTTATATTTCTCTACAAACCAGGCTTTGATCTACAATAGTTTTCAAATGATGTCTTGAAAATCTGCATATGATTTTCCCTCAAAAATTACTTTGGTCTCTGATGTCTGCCTTATCTCAGTGCCTCAGCTGAAACTTCCAAATTAAACATTCTGCTCCATGTAAATTATCATACTGGGTGTAAAGCATGACATGGGCACAAGAATTGGATGTGTTAAATCATTGGTCTGTTTGAGTTTTGTTGAGGCCATACAAAATTCGAATGCCTATGCATCTTCTGCCTTAGGACAATATGCTGCTAAGCTTTCAACCTGTCTAGAAGCTCATTAAATTGGGTTTCCAGACCCAATTCTAACAGAGGACATAGGGGGTTCCCCACACCAACAAGCAATTATTGGCCACCAATAGGGTGTCCAAGAATTTGTCTCAATTCTGACATTGTCTACCCTGAAATAGCATCAGTTTCCATAGGTTAAGGGTTCATTTTATAACTCCCACCCCAAACACACATATTCAAATACCACCTGAAAAGCCCAGGCTCTTACCTGTTCCTCAGACTGATTGGCTACAGATCAGAGGTTTCAACAACCCCAGCAACTCAGAATATCAATTGCAGGTCCAGGTTGTTACCCATATTCTTGATCCATTGGCTATAACTCAGAGGTTTCCACAACCATCTCCTAGTATTCAAATAATTTGTTAAAGTGGCACATAGAACTAGAGAAATATGTTACTAGGTCATCGATTTATTGTACAAATAGATAATTTAGGGATAAGCAGATGGGAGAGATGCATAGGGTAAGGTATATGGAAAAGGGCTCAGAGTTTTCGTGCCTTCTCTTATCTTGCTGCTTTCCCTGAATCTCCGCCAGTCATCAGCCTAAAAGATCTTCAAATCCAGTCCTTTTGGGTTTTTATGGAGACTTCATCAAACAGTCATGATTGATTAAATCATTGACAGATGGCAATTGATTCAACTTCTAGCCCTTTTCCCCTCCCCAGAGGTGAGGAGTGGGCCTGAAAGTTTCAGCCCTCTAATCTCATGGTTGGCTTCATTGGCAACCAGCCCTTATTCTTAGGAGCTTTCTAAAAGTCACCTTATTAACATAACAAAAAAACCTTTTTTACACAATGGGAAATTCTGAGGGTTTTGGGATCTGTTAGCCGGGATCTGTGGATGAAGACCAAGTATATATGAGAAACATATTTTGGTTATCTGAATGACAAAATATATAGTTCTTATAAATGACAACCTTATATTTATGAAATAGGTACATTGATCAAAAGCAGGCTTATGTGTTAGCCTGAGGAATTCAAGTGTTTTCTATATATATTGATAACACATTGCTAATGAATGCTTCACCTAGGTCTGAATTATTTGTGGCATAATATGCTGTAGGAAAAAAAGCAGAGCTCCAGTGTCAGAGAGATATGCATATGATTTTTTTTCCCCACATCTTATTATCTTGTGGAAGTTACTTAACCTTCTAAGCTGTAATTCCTTATTTGTAAAATGGGAAAATAATACTTTCTAGGGCTATTTGATAATACAATGTAAGTGAAAATTCCAGAGGCTCAACCAAAATTACTTGTCTTGAACATCACTAATTTGGTGGAGAGTCTTAAGTTTATTTGATGCAGAAAAAATTGTTATTTAAATAGCCACTGACAACAACCCCTTCTTATAGGAGTAGTATATGTTGCCTTTGGTTTAGTAAAAATCTTTATGATGGGGATTTTCTTTATGGAAATATAGGCCTCAAGATATGCCCAAGAGCTGAGAGGAGTACAACTTAAGTGCCCTGTATAATAAAGTAAGGAATTTGGGGTTTAACCCAAACATGGCTCTTTTGTCACATCTATCCCCATCTTCTACCCAAGCAAACACATGTCACTAGGTAGTAATGAGCAATATAAATTTTAGGAAGGTGGAAGGGTGTTTTATGTCTCAGGTGAACAGCATTTCATTCCCAAAAGCCCATTAGGTATACTTTTATCTGCACAGTTGCTCTTCTTTGCAGCCTTTAAGCAGCGTCTACCTCTTGGTTGTAGAATCTTTTTAATTCCCAATCTTCCTCATAATAACAGGCTTTTCATTATTTTTTTTCTTGTCATAGGAATTTCCAGGAATAGCTTAGAAGTAAGAGAAGGGGGCCTGGAAAATGTGCAAAAAATGCACAGAACTTCAAGTACCATACTTTGTGCAACTTCAGACAGATGCAGCCCCACCCCCAGGACATTTGCCCCAGACTATAGAGCAGAACATGAGCTACGTTTTAGTCCTCAATTTACCACTTTAGCCAAGCACCCTTGTGCAGTGAACAACCTGTACAATCCATGTCGTGGTCCTAGAGAGGAAGGAATGAAGTGGCAGGAGGGACCTTTGGGAAAGGTAAGAATTTGTCAATGCATAGAGAGCTGGAATAAATTAAAAGGCTGGGTTGGCTAATGTTCAATTTTAAAGATATATGCTATGCAGCAATAAATAATTTCAGTTACCCTGGAGCCATCAGTAATAAAGTCATGAGTTGGTGGTGTTTTGAAGAGTGAAGGGATTGAGTATGAGTTTACTTAATTGAACAGAGACTTGGGGTAGAAATGTGATTGGTGAGTAGAAGCAGCTGTACTGTTGGGTGATTCAGGTGCAGTCTTCAGCCTAACCATCCTTTCACAAATATCCTAGTGTGATTTGATTACAGAGGCAGGTAGTTGCTTGGATTCTATTTCTATGAATGGAGTCCACCAGTAGATTAAGGGAGGTATAGAGAATAATGATGAATCGCATCAACTCAGACCATGGGAGTTGTATCACAATGTGGTATACTCAGTGTGGGGGATTTGCTAGTCATCCTCTTGCATAATCTCCTCTCCTTAGGTTTGGGCTGGATTTACTTAGTAAAAGTTACTCACTTTTAGGTATTGGAATTTAGCAGATTGATTGTACTGTCACTTCTGAGAATAGGTTACAAAAAGACTATGGCCTCTATTTTGGATACTCTTCTTTAACTCTCTCTTATTTGCTCTAAGGAAAACGGCTAGCTGCCATGTTGTGAACAACTTTATGGAAAGGTCCAAGTGGCAAGAAACTGAGACAGGCCTCTGACCAACAACCAGCAGAGAGCTGAATCCTGCCAACAGCTGCATGGGTGAGCTTGGAAGTATTCTCCCCTAGTCAACCCCTCAGATGAAACCTTAGCCTTGGCAAACATGACGACTATAATCTACAACACAACTTGAGGAAGTGGTTCCCAGCTTTACTTCTATATCAGTTACTTATTGCTGTGTAACAAACTACCTTGACACTTAGTGGCTTGAAAAAACAACAACATTTATTATCTTACACTTTTTGTGGACCTGGAATTCGGGTGTGGCTTACCTTGGTGGTTCTTGCCTGAGGTTTTTCTTGAGGTACAGTCAAGATGTTAGTTGGGGCTACTGTCACCTCAGAGATTGACTGGAGGGAGAATCCACTTCCAAAGTGGCTCAATGGCGAGTTGATGGTGGTTGGGAGGCCTCAGTTCTTTGACACATGGCCCTCTTTTTATGACTTCTGGCATGTTCTCACAGTATGGCATCTGGCTTCCTTTGGAATGAGTGATCCAAGAGAGCAAGGTGGAAGCTGAAGTGGCTTTTATGACCTAACATCACAAGTCACATACTGTTAGTTTTGCCATAATGACTGGCCCACAGACAATCCCTGATATAACATGAGAGGGACTATTCAGGGGTCTGACTATCAGGGACCAGGCTATATGACTCTTGATTAGTTGCTCAATGTTGCTTAACTTCAGTTTCCTTGGCTTTGACATGAGGATATTAATGGTAGTTGTATTATAGGGTTGTGAAGATTAAACATCTTATTTCAGATATTAGCAATTAATAACCTGTATGTGTGTGTAAGTAAAAATTAATGGGTATTTTTAGTATGCCATCTTCAGTTGTAAGAGCTTATTTGTGTGCTCAATAAATGTTAGCTATTTTTATCATTATTATTGCTAATTATGAAGGTATTATTTCTTATATTGCAGGGCTGGTCCATCTTTCTTAACAGTGTTTCAGAGGAATTCCATAAATGATTTGTTATGTGATCATCTTACATCTGAAGTTCATTGGGAAGCTACCTAATGGCAGCTCTTGATTAAACTGCATCTAACACATTATGACCTAATAAAATATTCTGGCTAGTAAGAGTGCCTCATTACATGTCACAGAAATGAAAAGTGTAGCTTCTAATATAAGTGTGCATCCTTAATATCCTGGCAAAGAGCTTTTTGCCAACAGGGTCAGCAGAATACAGAGTGTGCCTGACCTACAATATCTGCAGGTCAGTTAGACATTACGAGTCTTGTTTAGACTGTAGAGGGATGCACCATATGTGCTCTTAGTCTAACAAAGGTAGGCAAAACTCTTCAAGAAAATGGGATACAATTTTAGGAATAATTTGGTTGTAAGAAACAGAAACTCGATCAAGTGAACATATGTTCATTTATTATAAGTGTCAGAGAACTCTCACAGATTGCAACTACTGGAAATAGGCCTCATGAGACTGAAAATTTATTAGGCAATCTTTCTTTTTATCTTGATACATGGTCTTCCTCTCTCATCTTGGGGTCTCTGGGGGTAGGCAGCTACTGATATATTCCATAATATGACCATCCTCTTTTTGGTAGTGATGCCCTATATAATCTTCTCTCCTTGACTGTGGGCTGGACTTATTGACGCACTTCTAAAGCTAGAAGATCCTTCTGCAATTTGGTCTCTGATCTTGCTCAAGTGACTAGATAATTTTATAGTTTAAACACTGATTCTGTCTACCTGAAGAACCACATTCTTTGCATTGGTCCATTTAGCTACAAAACTTGTTTTACTAGTTTAATTTGCAGAGTCCAAAGAGAAACTGGGATGCTGGACTCTTCCTTGTACTGTCTCCCTTTGCTAACCATTTCTTATGACTCCAGCTGTTGGCCATGTCTGGTGAGTCTACCTGCTGGCCATGAGTGGATTGAAACCATTGTTCTTTTTTTATTTTATTTTATTTTTTTATTTTTATTTAAATGAATGTTCTTATCTCACCATTGTTCTTATCTCACAACCCCACTTGCTGACCACTGAGTCATCAGACCCCTGAAAATCCAGTGGCTCACAGCATGAATGGTGTAAGTTCATGGTTTTTTCCCTGGAAATCCATCCTTTTGACCAGCAACTCCTGGCAACTCTCACCTTTAACATTTTTGCCTTATTCTTACCATCTTAGAGAGTGTCTCCAGTTTACAACTCATATCAGAAAAATAAACTATCTTTTATTCCTCAGAGGAGTCTTGTGGAATTTTATTTATACTTCAATCTTGGGGGGGCACATTTTTTTTTCTCTCTCTCAGAACACCTGTGCTGTGGGAAGCAAAGTGCCATGTTTTGAGCAGCCATATGGAGACGCCTAGTCGGTGTGGTGAAGGACAGAGGTCGTCAGTCCAATGGCTTGGGAGAAACTGAGGGCCTCACTCTGAAAGCCCATGAGCAACTAAACACATGCCTAACACCATGTGAACTTGGAGGTGAATATTTCATCCCCAGTTGAGTCATTTGGTATTGAGATGGTTGCAGCCCAAGCTGACAGCTTGACTGTAACCTCAGGAGGCACTCTAAGCCAAAATTTCCTAGCTGAACTGCTGCTGATTCCAGACCTATGACAAAATGTGACAATAAATGTTTGTTATTTTAAGCTGCTAATTTTTGGTATAATTGTTAAGGGGCAACAAATAGTACAGATTTTGGTGCCTAAAAGTAGTGTGCTACCATGATGAAAACCTGATGTGTGGGAGTGGCTTTGGAACAAGAATTAAGCAAAGTGTTAGTGAAATTTTAAAGTGTCTTGAAGAAGCTTTTGATAGTGTAACCTTTTAGAAACTTTATTTATTTAATATGACCTTTTCTCCTTTCCCTTTTGATTCAAACTGGCCTCATGCAACACCCTGACGGGCCTACCTCCTCTCTTGCACCCTGCTCCCTTAATCATTGAGCTCTCAGGATAATGAGGTTCTGATCAGCATCAAATAATCTTAGGAACAAAGCCTGGGGTCTTGTGACCACAGAGACAGAGTTTCTGTGACAATCAAACTAAAGATGACATCTAGGTGTCACTTGTGTTTCACCTCCAGGCCCAGAAAAGCAGTGAAACCAGACAAAGTGATGCCACTACTGACATCAGGACCAGATGCAATGACTAATGACCCCTCTACCCTGGCACCAACCAATTAGTAGAGACCATGACCCTGACCATGCCCCTAACTCTCTTAGTCACCATAGTTAGTGACTTTTCCCTGTATATAACCCATCTCCTGGAAGCTCTCCTGAGCCAGGTCTTTGAGCATTTGCTCACCTGTGTCTCTGAGTGTTGGACACTTCCTAAAAATAAACACTTTCTTTGCTGTAAGCTTCTGTTTATGCCTTATTAGGCTTTGATGCAGACCCCTTTTAAAGGCAAACAGATCCCTTTGGTCTGATAACAGCAGAAGCTTCTTGGTATTTTATAAGGCTGAGGGTGAATGCTGGCAGTAACCTAAAGGAAAGGGGGATCATTGTCATGCAGTAAAAGAAAATTTAGCAACATTGTTGCTTATAGTAATATTAAAATTAGGAGGTGCACTTTATGAACTGGGTGATCTAGCTAAGGAGATTCCCAAGCAAAATGCTGAGGTAGGAATGTTAAGTAAAAAGGAGCCAAGACTTGACAGTTTTGAAAATTCTGTTTTTGCAGGTGGCAACTGGTGCCAAAAATTAAGAAATGGCTTTAGACTAAAGATCAGATCCAGGACACTTCTTGAACAGTGGTCTAAAGACAAAGCAAAGGATGTGACAGAACTTTTGCTAAGCTCTCAGAAAGATAAAAGATTGTGTAATGGGATACAGCCAGGGTCCTCCCAAAGAGGGATTTGTAATGGGGTTCAGAACTTGGGGTGTCCAGGAAATATTAAAAATATATAGGATGTAGCCTGGCTGGTGTGGATCAGTGGATTGAGTGCCAGCCTGCAAACCAAATGGTTGCGGGTTTGACTCCCAGGTGGGGCACATGCCTGGGCTGTTGGCTTGGTCCCCAGTTGGGGGTGCATGAGAGGCAACCACACATTGGTGTTTCTCTACCTGTGTTTTTGCTTCCTTTCCCCTCCCCCTAAAAATGAATAAATACAATCTTAAATATATATATATAAAGGATGTCTTCACCCCTATACAGAACTGGGGGATGGGACACATGGAGCAGGGCCATAGAGAATTATTTTGCATATCAACAGTTTCGCAAATAACCGCAGAAACCATTATTTAACAAATGTATAACTTTTGACTGGTTTCATGGATATGTTAAATATCTGTGGCCAGGCTTTGAGCCAGAGAGATGGGAGTAACTTTGATTCATCATGTAACTGGGAGGCAGTTTCCCCTGGTTACAGCGCCTGCATGAGATCTTGGATATTGTTTGCTACACTCCACAGGTCCACACCTGCCTGGACTTACTATGGCTGCCCAGGAAAAGCTGAAAAAGTACAGGAATGCTGGCAGGTGTAGGCAATTGTGGGAGGAGCCAGAAATGGGGATACAGAGGAAGATTTGAGCTGGGATTTAAACCCAGGTGTGGCAGCCCTGCAGTTCAGAACCACATGGCTTTTGTGAGGTTGGAACCATGGGACTTTGGGGCTCCCTTTGCTACAGGGCTTAGGAAGCAGGAAAGACATTTCAGGGAAGGAAAGGAGTGAGAGTACTCTTGCTGGTGGGCCATGAGAAGGTGCCACATGGTTTTGGATTAAGAAATGGAGATCCTGGAAACACAGCTGATGGTGCTTGGAACTGCGGGAGGCCTGCCAGCTGAGCATGGATTACTAGGATGAACCAAGAGCTAGCCAAGCCATGGACTTCTATTCTTTTCCTGAGATACGGTACTCCTGATTGGCTGGACTGGGCAAAGAGGGGGAAAGAAGGACTATGTGTGTTTGTGAGAATTTTAAGGGACTTTGGGATTTTGACGAAGACATTAATTCATTATTCTAAGTCTGTATAACTTTTGAATAAATAGTTCCTTTCCTTTTCACCAATCTCTGGCATTGAGAACTATAATTCCCTGGCAGTGGGCAAGATGAACCTAGTACAGGGGGATCCTGGGAGAAGGAGGGTCCATTCCGTAATAGTATCTTGTCCCTCCCACAGGTTCATCCTGTAACAATTATGCCCTAGTGAATGTCATTGACTGAATGTCAGTGTCAATCAGTTGCCTCTCATAGGCACCCAACTGGGAAATGAACCTGTAACCTAGGCATATGCCCTGCTCAGGGATCAAACCTGTGACCTTTTGGTTTACAGGATGATATACCAACCAACTGAGCCACACTAGCCAGGGCTTTCTCCCTCTCTTGGATTGCTGGTAGTAAGGGAAAAAAGCTGCCAGGGAGTGAGCAGACCTATGGAGAGTTCCATGTGGTGTTGCAAGGAACCCAGCTCCTTAAGGGCTTCCTCTGAGGAGGAACTGAAGCCTGCCAACAGTCATATGAATGATCCTGGAAATGGACTTTTTAGCCCCAGTCTGGTCTTGTGATCCCTGAAGTCCCAGATGGCAGCTTCATTGTGTTATGAGATACCCTGAATTGGGATGACCTGATTCCTGACACTCAGAAACTGTGAGATAATAAGTGTTTGTTGTTTAGGGCACTGAGTTTTGAGCAGTTTGTTATGCAGCAATAAATACAACATTCTGCTTTCTCTTTTTCACACACTGGCTTCTCTGCTGACTCATTGCTTCCACACAAGATTGCTTTGCATGCTGACCATAACTGATGGATTTAGTCACTCAGTCCCAATTTTAAATTTTTGGAGAGAAGGTCTCATAGGAACTCATCTTGAGTCAAAGGTCCCATTCTAGTTCTATTTGCTTTACCCAGAAATGGTGGAGTGTGAAGTATGTAGAGCTGCTTTCTCCAGGCTGTTGGCGAGTTATGCTTTTATGAAGACAGTACAGAGGAATCAATGGGCCTTATAGAATTGGTGCTTTGAGAAAAGGTGCCCCAGAACTGTTTTTGTATCTGACAAAGTGAGCTGGATTATTCACAATTGTGAATCCAGGGGCTGTAACATATTTTAAAAATTCAGTAAAAATGCCATAGGATGCTATAGCATTAACACTGATACTTTAAAATAGTTATGTATACTAAGTGGAAGTTAATGCTGGTTGCAACTCAGAGTATTAGTAAAGCTATTTCCACAGTATTTTCACAAGGTAGTTGAGCTGACCACACTTTTTTTCAAGGTACAACAACACAGGTGATAACTGGAACTCTCTAGAAAGTATATTGAGTGACTCCTTCAGGAAGATGTTCTCGTTCGTCAGGAATGATTTAGAGTGTGTCAGGCAGGAACCGGCTCACACTTACAATGGAGAAGGAGGACTACTATGTATGCCTAAGGGCACTAGGAGTTACAGGTAACATTTTGTTTCTTGGGTGCTTTATAGTTTCAAATTGCTGTGATTTTTTTTAAGAGTAAGTTGAACTCAAATTGTATTACAGTGATAAATGACTGTGTTGTTGAAGCCTTACTTCCTTTTCTATTTGATTAGTGTTACCCTGTATAGCATAGTGACTTAAATGTTCTGGAGGGGATTGTAAAATATACCCTAAAAATAATAAAAAATCATCCACCTATGTGTTTTAGTATTAGAGAAATTAAGGTAAAAGAAGACTAGAGTAAAATATTTAAAACAAAGAAGACTAAATGTATCATAGTATCAAAATGGCTTTGAATGCGAATATGTGTAAGATAATACTTATAATTGACTAGTTAGTATAATCTTGACAAGGAAGTTTATACAGTGGGAGGCAGAGGTAGGTGAATTTGCATATATGCCTCATGAATTCTGGGACAATGGGCCAGGCACTAGGAGTTCTAGTTTCTCAAGGGCACCTAGGAATCTTATGAGGTGCTTTGGGATCCTTGGACCTTAGGATTTGTCTCCCAGATGCTAGATTTATCACTAATGATGAAGTAGGAAAAAGAGGCTGCTCTAGATGTTGATGGGAGGATTCTGGGGGACAAAGAAGTTGCTCTGAGGTGGGAGAGAGTTGACAGAATAAGTCACTTTTAGATAGGGGGCATCAACCCCTGGTCCTACCTCTTGGGAACGTGGTGTTAGTTTTGACACAGAGTTTTGTAACAGTTGATGAGCAGGACTGCCTTTTAGGGTCAATGGGGCTCTAATCATATAAATCACAGGTAGCAAACACAAGGCCTACAGGCTGAATCCAGCCCTACTCATGATGGTGGTATGATCCAATTCCTTTCCAAAAGCTTTTGTGTCAATTTCCAGCTGGGGATTGGAGGGAATGGTGAATGGATGAGCTGAAGTTTAACCCCCTGCCCCGCAAACTAGACCACATACTTTAATAAGAGTCCCTCTGGGGGTTGACATGATCTAAAGAAAAAATAGACTTGCCCTGTGAAAAATGACTCTACAATCAGAAACGATGTATTCTCATTGAAACTACTAAGATCCTGTTTTAAGATGTGTCTGCAAGTGGAAATTGGCTGTTGACTCCCCAAATTTGCATATGAAGCAATAATAGGGGCAGCCCAAAACATGCTCTGTCTGTGCAGATCAGGCAGCTTTTGGATGTGCTTATTTAAGCACTTTTACCTGGCTGGGGCAAGGTGGCCATTGACACCCAATCAGTTGGCATGTCATGTGGGCTCCACAATTTGCATGAAGGGGCAACAAAATTCTCATTCTTTCTCTTTGCCATTATTATTAAATAATTCTAGTTTAGGGGAAAAGAGTAGAAAGTAGGGATAAATGCACATTTCTGTTCTACAGGTACCAACATACAGAAATGTACATGTAAGTTAAGATTCTGTACTTTCCACTGCATTATACAATAAAATGCTAGATGTATGCTAAGGCAAGGCATCTTTGTTAAGACTAGAAAAAAATCACTCCAGTATAGTTCAGTTGTAGCTGTTATTCTTCTATTAAAATCACCAAAGAAGATTTAAAAAGAAAGCCTGGTTATCCATTGTAGTAGACTGTTCTGTGGCGTGGGCCCATCTCCCACTGGGAGATGCACAGGAACCACTCCCATGGATACGTTCTCCTGTGGGAAATTAGGCCTGCAATGTACCTAGGCTGCTATGAGTCTTGCTTTTTGCTAAAACCCCCTTACCCTGAATTGAGGACATTTACTGCAAAGCAACTTCCTAAAAACCATGCTAAACCTTCCAAGGATGAGTGAAACCAGTTCAACTACTTTTGCCCTTTCATTTGCAAATATCCCTCTTCTATGATGTGATTAGTGGCATTGGCTCCTTTGTTTTCTGTAAAAGGTAACCCCTAAAGTGAATCTGTGCATAGTTAATGAGGACCTTCTTGTAATGTGCCCAGTGAGACAATAAAAGCTCATTGGAGCAATGGCTGAGGCTTTTGCTCCCCTTGAGAGAAAAGGCATGCTGTCCCTTTTTCTCCATAGGACTCAGTAGTCCATATGAATGTCTCATTTCATCCATAATGACGTAGACACTGTGGGCCAAAGTCTGCATCAATCCTTACCAATTAATTCAGAATCAAAGCATCAGTATTTATTAAAGATCTCCAGGGGATTTCAGTGCAAAATTAAAATTAATGAATTGCATATTTGTAGTTCTGAATGCTCCTCAGAACTACAAATATGGAACTCAGGAATATGTACGTAAAGCTATCCCCACTAAGTCACATTTCTAACCCTTGAGGTAAAATCAACTTGTCCTGGTAGCTAATAGTTTGGTCTGAGTCAGTCTCCATTCTTCCTCCCTCCTTCCCTCTCTCCCTTTTTCTCTCCCTCCTTCCTTTCTCCTCCCTCCCTCCC